>JAHWFO010015056.1:0-13009 GCA_023313115.1 Rhysida immarginata
ATGCGGTTTTTTTAATGCCGTCTGCGCAATACGTCATCAAACAGAAACCAGGCGACAGCAGACGACGGGAACCGTGCGAGTTTCATTAACTGAACGGGGAAAATCGGATATTCTTTTACATTTCTTCATCAAATTAAACCTTTTTTAATCTTTATTAAACCGTAAATACCTCATTTTAGGCATAATTTTCCATTAATTAGAATAATTTTTTAATATCGATAGTCATGAACTGTGAATCGCAAGTTTTTCGAGAAATAAATAATTCGTATAGTAAAAATTATGTAAAAATATCAAAAAATACATCCTCTTGCTCGGTTGCCACTTGTTCAAATCATGCGAGAAAAACAGTAAACATAATTTATCATTCAATTCCAAAAGATGCATCTATTAAAATAGCATGGATAGCGTTCTGTAAAAGCTGACAGACTCAATCTAAATTATATCAAAATCTGTTCAGCCCATTTCAAACCTTCAGACAATGAGCATGATTTGAAAAGTGAACTCATTAGATCTCCCACAAGTGAAAAGGTTGAAGAAAGGAGCAGTACCATCACTGAATCCTGAAATATCATCACATACAAGAGCAAACGCTGCCAATACCGGAGAAAACGTAACGCATATACCATCAACAACATCACCTAACCCATCAAATCGACATAAACGTTATGAGAAACGTGAGATTTAAAAACGAGCCAAAGAAAGAATTGCAAAACTATCATCAGAAATCAGTCGGTAGAATTCAAAATTCCGACGTCGGCGAAGAAAATAGAAATTTCCACTGTTGAGAAACAAATTATCCACAATTATCCACAACAAATTACAATAAATTGTCCTAAATAAATATAATATCCCCAACTTAATTTGAGTGTTTACCATAGCCTGGTGTTCATTAGGCTCTGTTTACTTCTTGTTTTATAAGCAACCAAGCCTGATTTTATTTTTCACTAGCAGAGGCACCCAGCGTTAAAAAACTTTTTAAATTTCACTTAAAGTAAGTCGTTTATTCTGTTTAATTAATCATTAAATCCTTTAGTTAGTTAAATCCGTAAGTCAATGGTTACTTAATATGGGTAATTTAAAAAGTACAGGGTGAAATAAAGAGAAATTATTTGAAATTTTCCACTAGTGTTTTCGATTTTACGTAATATCGTCAATTACCAGTTTCTGTTTCGTGACGTCATACGAAGCGACGCTTGTCCGCGAATTGCGCTCGCCAGCCAAAGTAGCGGTACCTTATTCTATATACATGTACCTTGGAATCCACCCTTGTTTTATCCCTGATGATCCCCCTCTAGCGTTAAAAAGTTGCGTTATGTGCAGATAGTTCAATTTAACCAAAAAGTTGAACTTCCGCTGGCACGGAGGAAAGCATTGAAATAAGAGGCGATGCGGAGGCCTAATATCTCGAAGTGGATGATAGTGGTGGCGCTGATGATCATTTCCTACACTATTCTAGGCTCGTTGGTTCCGTCTAGTTAACTACTTCTTTCTCTTTATGTATAGTAACCCAACACATGCGCATTTCGTAGTTACCGGAACGCGTGTATAATCTTAGCACTTCTTTTTATCAAGCATAGGTTACTGTGCTTTGGAGAATAGTGCTTCAAAAAAACTTACAGGCTAGTGCGTAAGTTTCAACTGGAAGCATAAGGTTCTTTTAAAGGAAGGTGCGATCTGCAGAAATAAACAGCATTCTTTGCAGAAGTCCCTCGGCGACTAAACGTACTCGTCCATAAACATTATTATGACAATGGCGGTAGTTCGCAAGAAAGACGGAGGACCCAATGTTAAGTTTTTTGAATCGCCGGACACTATAGCACAGTTCGATTCTGTGAGAACATGGCTTCAGAAAAACTGCAAAAAAGTAAGCATTTATGGTTAACCGCATTTATTATGGTAATGTACAGTTTATACAGAAAACACGTTTAAATTTGATGTGATAGGACATCCGCTAGTCATTCCAGAAACACCGGGTATAACTTAATTTACGTTTTTTAAAAAATGATGATTTATTAAAGTAAACTAGGATATAAGGATCAAAACAAGGGGAATGTAATGTAAGATCGATATAGAGATTACTATGGATGTGTTTCGATAGACTCACGGACCTCGCGATCATAGGGTTTCCTCTCTCTGAATAGTTTCGATAGGTTTTCGTGAGGTGGTCTCGGCCGTTTCGATAGAGCCGAGAACCTCACGAGAAGGGAGGCTCCGACCCTACGAAACTGTCCGAGCTTCCAAGCTCGTACAGCTTCGTAAGAACCGGTCCAGCTTGTTTAAAGATGGTGACAGCCCGTTTTGGGTAGATCGGGTTTCGTGGTATTCGCGGAGCCATAACGCGATAATATAACATGTCGATGTCTACTTTCAACAACGTCAACAGTAAATTACAGTTACTGTTGGAATTAAACAAGAAATAAACAGTAATAAACAGGAAATCTCTGATACAGCGCAGGAAGAAAGAGCGAAAACCGAAAGTGAAACACTGCCTGAAAAAAGATACCTCCCCATAGCGTTTCGATAGCATGATCGTCGTGATTCTCTCTTTAGCTCACTGGCCACAGTTAACACGAGTTAGCTCTCACTAGATCCGTGAGTCTATTGAAACACACCCTATGTAGCAGTCTTTTCGTGTATATACAGGGTGATTCAACTTCAATGTACAAACTTTTAGGGGAGGTTGTATGGGCAATTCTAAGCAAAGAAATTCATGTGATCATGGGCCCGATTTTAAATGCTAACTGCGATATGAACAGAAATAAAAATCCCACCACCAAGATCAAGTTAATAGGTGCATTCGGCGGCGCTCAGATCTGTCTCGGATCTGAGAGAGCAGCGTTTGGCGAGCACTTTGGTACTTCAGCCCGAGAAGAAAACGTGTCTGGCATGCAACGAATCTGTCAGAATCTGAGCTCAGACGCTCAGCAAGCTTTTCTATTTCTGACTGCTCAGAATGAACATGGCGGCGCCCACTGCGATGCGAAGCTATCAAAGAAGCTACGAGAACCACATCATGGCGATGCCCAGTGTACTCTTTCCTCCCTGGCTTTATGGAAAACTCTTATCGCAATCGAATATTATGCATGCTCAGTTGCTCATTTGATGTTAATTTTTATTTCATGTACACTAAAATTAGTAGATCCTCCGTTTCTTCTCAATACTTGTAAAGTTGATGAAGCCATTTCTTTCTGAGATAAAAGAGCGTTCGGCAACAGTCACTCAGACGCTCAGAAAAGCGGTCAGATACCATGTGACCGTTCTCTCAGATCTGAGCCAGATCTGAGTGCCGCCGAATGCGCCTAATAACTCAAGTTTTGTACTGCCTTGGATAATGAATTTTGGAGGAACGATGTGGTACATAAAACTGTATACCACTAAAATTTGATTGTATTCCAACAAGTATTTTCCGAGTTACGCATTCAAAATCATAATAGTGCTCACATGCAAGTACTAACTAGCATGTTACTATGTTGAGTGCGTAACCCAGAAACTACACGTTGAAATCGAACGATTTACCAGTTGTATTGGTGACGGCCTGAAAGATTGTTCGATGATGTTCCACAAATGTTCAATGGGATTGCAATCTGGGGAACATGGAGGGCAAATCACTGCCATGAACTTGGTAGCATGTTCCTCCAGCCACTGCCGTGTCATAAGGGCCGTGTGTGGAGGCGCATTATCTTGCTGGAAGATGCTGTCACCCGTGGGGTAAAAACAGTTCATCAAGGGGTATAGGTGGTCCACAAGCAGATCGACATAGGAAGTAGCACGCAGAGTGGAAGTCGTATGTACCAATGGATCTATTGCATGCCATGAGAAAACACCCCAGACCAGTATGGAGTCTCCATCTGCCTGAGTGGTCCCAACCTGACAAGCGGGGTCCATGGCTTCGTGTGGCCTGCACCAGACACTGACATGACCATTGGTCGGATACAGTTGAAACCATGACTCGTCGGACCAGGCAACCCTTTGCTAGTCCTCAGCGATCCAATGTCTATGTTGGTCGGCCCAGGCTAGGCGTTGCCGACGATGTGCAGCTGTCAAGAATGGCACCCGTTGTGGCCTCCTGCTCCCAAAGCCTGTAGCTGCCAAGGTTCGGCGAATTGTCGTCCCGGACATAGTTGTGGGACGTCCCTGATTGTATCGCATGGTGATTTGGCCCACTCAGGGATCTATCTAGGGTCAATTTGGTACCGTTTAAGGGTACCTTCACAAAATTATTTTAAGTGGAAACTGTATCTTCACAAAATTTTAACTGTGTTTATCAACGTATTACCTTCAGAAATGGGTGTTTATCAGCCTAAATAATGTCAATTCAATTACGTAAAAGTAGTTTTTTTTTTTTTTAATTAAACTCAGCGTTTTAGATTTTTTATTAAAAATTTTCATAAAAATCTAGGTATTTTCACAAAAATGGGTATAGATTTTGAAATTGTAGATAGACCCCTGCCACTGTTACCCTTCGGCATGGATGAAGGAAAACTGGATCGAAAACTCCTTTGTCTTTGTGAGTGCTTCAAAAGAGCGCCATCTGGTTATTTGCATTCGTATTAATTCACCTAAGCAGACGACACGAAAAATTTTTATCGGTTTTAGTCAAACTTTTACTTTAAGAATTGCGTGAACAAATTCCTTAATCTAGTCAAAGAATATTAATATTTATTCCCTGAATCATATTTAATCGTTCCGTGAATTAATATCTAATTGATTTGAGTGAAACTTATTTTAATTCAATTAATCTTTTTAATTAAATAACAAACCAATCAAAGACTCTCGTGCTTGTTTGTTTGTTGTTTCCTGAATCTAAAACGTTATGAACATGGTTCAAATTAATACATTAAGAAAGTTTAAGTATATTAGAAATTTCATGTAACACCTAAACGTAGACTTTAAAAAAATAATTTTTTAAAATTGATTTGAAAATCCGTATGTCAAATTAATTAAGAGATGGGTTAATTGCATTTGTCAACAGGGAACAGGTGGGAATTTTTAAATCATTTTTATTTTTTATGTTTAATTATTTAAACTGTTGGGGTGTTTTCAAATTTTAAAATAAATTTGATTGGTAGAGAAACTTGTTGTATAATTCATATAACACCCTAAGAAAAATACGATATAAGCATATATTTTCACTATTTATTCATTTTTCATTAATCACTGAATGTGATTACTCATTTTTTTGTAGGATTAATTTGACCATAATTTTATAAATGTTTTAGCTTTATTAATTTCTTTGATTTTTCGTTTTTGTTTCAATTCTTTTTCTCTATTCTTCAGGTCTATTCTCTGAGAATTGACTATCCATTTTCGACATCTGAAATTTTTTAAACATCAACGTTCAATATAACAAACATATGATCAGGATGTGGCTTATTAGTAAACTCACAGACTAAAACCAATTTTAGTAATGAGCAAGTCAAAGTGTATTTCTTTATCATGACTGCATATTCCTTGTTACAAGACAGTCGGCTAGTATGCATTAGTTAGAAAATGCATCAAACTGTTCATCCATAAAAAATTATTACTCGATTTGTTATAATTAAAGCATTTTATATAATTTACAGAAATTAGTCCTTAAAATATGAAGAGTTTCTTCAAATTTCCATTCCTATTTTGCAAACATTATATATATTTGTAATGCATCTATAAAAGCTAAATATCTTATACTCCAGTCCCTAATTAATGATATCAATTACAATAAGCAACTATGCAATATTATTTTACGAATAATACAATAATATACGAGTACATGTAATACAATAATAAGTACCTTTCCGTGTCCTTTGGAAAACAGAAAAACTATAGCGATTATTTCGACGATTATTCTCGCCATTCAGAGCTGAACATTTCTGTCCGCCTGACGTGGTCATGTTTTTAAATTTGCTGTGTTGTCTGCTTAGTGCGTTAGTACGAATGCAAATACCTAGGTGGCGACACTGAAAAACCCAGTTTTCCAGTTTTCCTTCATCCATGCCTTCGGTCAGCAGTTGCCTTCGGGTGACCCAGCCAACACCTCTGGCATCAATGAGGTGTGGGAAGCCCGTCCGCTGACCGACACGGGTTGTAACCCGTCATTGGGTGTACTCTCCAGGATTGACGTTAACGCTAAATTTAGTGTAAATTACGCTAATACATATTGGACGCGATTTTGAAATTTTTAAGCGTCCGGGAAGACGCTAAATTTATATCATGGATTTCTTGTCGAGTTAGATTGTAAAATTTTATTTCCTATGATTGGTGCAATTTTTAATAGTTAATTGGCTAAGACGTAACATGTGATCACTGACATCATAACCAAGGTTTTTCGTCACAAAAGCAGAGTGAAAGTGAAATTCCTGATAGCAAGGCTTCTAAGAGGCCCAGAGTAATGACAGACTTTTTAGTCAAGGAAAAGTTTCATCCGATTCACCTTCGGTTACTTGTAATAATTCAATGGGCATTGAAAGAGTAGAAGAAAATATTAGTAAAATGAACGCGATTTTTTTTGAAAAAGTATGCTAAATAAATAAGAGGGGAACCCAATAACTGAAATACATGGGGTCCTGGGGACTCAATAATTATTCTCCCTAAAGCAAACCCTGACTCTCGATAGACCCTTGCAATGGTTGTACGGAAAAATTGCAGGGTGTTGGCTACATCTGGTATTGAGGCACCTATCCGTCTGGCACCAACAATCATCCCCTGTTCAAATGCAGATAGTACTTGGCATGCTGCCATTTCTGCAGCAAATTTTGCTTGCAGTAACTGTGTGATATCAAGGAGTCCTGTGCACCCGCATTCCGAGAATGGAAACAGCGGGATCTGTCTCATTACGGACAGGGAACCTGATTGAAGGGGTGTGCCATGACTTTTGGTGAGGGAGTGTAAACGTGAACTAAACTCTTTTAAGTTATAAAGATAAATTAGCAACTTGTCACAAAATGCAGAAACACGATGTCCTACAATTACATTCTGGATCTGTTCAAACTCTGTCCGATGTAATACGGAATCGGACATGGCTTCTAACTTTTCGAAAGGTCCGCCCATGATTTTTGAGCCTTTATTTTTAAACACAACAAAGTAATACAATATTGCGAAAAAATCAAATTGATTTTTTGTAACTCTGTACATGTATTGCATTACTTTATTGTGGTTAAGGAGTCTTTCTTTTCTCTATATTATTGCAAATATCCAAGTTTTGGTTTTTATTGGAATATTTGTTTATTAATTTCCCTAAAAATAAATGTTGATACCAATGTCAATATACTGTAAGTTTTCTCATTTCTGTATTTAATTTTCTTTCGGGTCAGGATAGCTAGCTTATGGGAGGTTGGCCCCGCGGGGGGCTTGATCTAAATCTGTCGTTAAATCGTGACTTCCAACAACCGCATTAGATCAAATCTGCAGTGTATATCTACAAGAAAATTTTAATAAAAGAACTATGTAAACTTGAAATGCCTAAGAGCCTAATGCATTTATCTATACTATGTAAGTTAATGCCATTTTTGGGAATTGATAACGTCAATTTCAGAAGAATGGTGCATTTTTCAAACTACAGTGGGTGCCGTTTCACGGTTAATGTTATCGAATCAAGAAATCCCAACCGCCTTAATACGTGTACATGCTAAAATCATCGTTTAATGTGATCACTACTCCGTTTATTGTTATCATTTTGAAAACAAATCTTGAGTTTTTCCCATGTACTTCACTCTTGTTCACTTCCTGGTTAAAAATATTCTTGTACGGAAAAAGGGTTTGCTTTTGATTCTACCATTAACATGTGCTGTCCACGTCACAGCAACACACAATTCCCTTTAGAAGCAGCAACTACAGTACAGCTGTAGCATGCATGTAAATCCACTGTTTGTTGCTTTCCTCAACCCTTTTGCTTTGCTGTATGTATACACTGTACTGAACTGTACTGTATAATGGAGTCTGAAAAAAAAACAAAACAGAATGAGCTTAAAAGAGAAGATTATGCTATGGTACTAAACAAATGAAGATAAATGATTTTCTAAACGAAAATTAAAAGATTTTTAATTAAAGTATATGTACTTAAATTGTAAGTAAAGTACTTTATATCTTTTGTATTACACATTCATAAACACATGTAATACCAATAATAAACACTGTAAGTTTGGATTTTTTTCTTCTGCTGCACCTTTATTCAATTTCGGCTATTGTTATCAGTCGGTTATTGTTATCACTTTGGCTTGGTCCCAAAGTGATCATATTAAGCGGCGCCCACTGTATTATAAATATGCCTGAACAGAAAAACCTCAAGAATTGATCACTTTTGGAAATCCATTATTTATGAGAAAAATGACTTAGGAAATTTAAAATATCCATCTGTAAATACAGTAGAACCTCCGTAGAGCGAACGTCGATATAGCGAAATTCTATAACGAAATTTTTCTGTGGTCCTGGCAAAAATCCTATTGATTTAATGCTTTTTCAATCTCCATATAGCGAAATCTTTATAGCATAATTATCCCTACAGGGCTTGAAATTCAGGGTGGGATGGCAGGATTCTCGCCCAAAATTTTAAAATCGCTCCCAAAAAAAATTTCAGGAGGGGATTTTCCCACCCATGATATTTAATCATATTAAAAGTTTTTATGATGTTTTATTAATATTTTTTATCTCTGTATCTTAAAATATAAGTCTTCTCAATATAAGTTTGGACTATCACACTTTACCGTTTGTAAATCAATTACGGGTTTAACTTTTCAATCAGTATTGTTGAATATTTTCATAGAGATTTAACTTTTGAACCAATGGAATTTCCTAATTCCAATCGTCACCGTTGTGGTATCGTCAAGAGAAAAATAATAAAGTACCATAATTTTCGGGAGTAACGCCGCGGCGTTTCTGTTATTAAAAGTTAAAAATTCGGCGTGTGCGGCGTATCAGCCACCGCGGCGCTACTGCCGGAGATTTAAAAATAAAAAAAAAAAAAAAAAGATAGATTCTACACATGTTTTTTGGCCTACTTCATATCATTGTCGTTTTTCTCAACAATATAAAATGGGTAGTGGCAATTTATTTCTTGATGAATGTATTGATGAATTTATAGATTAACTCTCACCCGATTACAGTAATTAAAAGTGGATGAGTTCACATCTATTAAAAATTCTCTCCGATAACGATCGAGCGTGATCGTTCATCGACAGCGAGGGATTCAACCACTTCTCGCCGCTCTCATCGTTCTCCCTATAGGTTGATGTCGTAGCCTAACCCATAAATTGTAATCGTCACTTTCATAAATTGTAATTCCATAGCTTTATCATAGTCTTTCTATCCCCAGATAATAAAGCACTTTTATTATCGAGTGCTGCATGACCAGATAGTTCTGAGCGACATCTACTGTCGCCACCCAAAAGATCTACCAAAAATCAAGAAGAATCTGTCGGTTGTGTAAAATAAATGTTTTGTTCCTATTATTAATATAGTCACCAGCAACAAGAATGTCTTGATGAAAATGATTTCCCTGTGAATGATAATAATATTGGCAGGTTCATGAAGAAAATATTGTCACAACTAGCACTAAAAAATGTATGCGTTAGTGCAACATCTGTGCCTTTTGAACGCGTATTTTTATCAGTTTAATATCAGTTAGGTATATTTCTGTATATATCTTTCATTAACTGTGTGTGTATAAATTTAGCATGATAGTATCAATAATTTCAGCTATAACTGTAACCGAACTGGTTTCGGTTATAACTGTAATCAGTCATCAACAGGAAATAATCCACGCTTTTGGTGTGGCTTTTTGCCCAGAGAGGCCACTTGGCTAATGAACAACTGGTCTAATTTTCGCGTTCGTCAATAGAGGGCAACCAATCAGAATAATCGATGCCCGCTAGAGGGCAACCAATCAGAATAATCGACGCCCGCTAGCATGACACCCGTTGCGATATATAAGGGGTCGCTTTTGGTTTCATGGCAATCGGTATTTGGTTTCAATTTCGACGAGCATAATATCCCAGTATTTCTCTCTCCAACGACTTTCGACCGTCTATCGACCCAACGACTTTCGACTCCTTCAGCGAATTTGTAAGTACCACATTCCGTTACTTTCCCTAATTTCCGTTGCAAATAGCTTCTGGTATTTTGTATTTTATGTTTATTTTCACGCATGATAATATAAATTTGTGGTATCTTTTTAAAGCAGTAGCAAAGGTTTTTTTTTTTTTTGCTGTAAAATTTCGATCGTCGCTTATCGACACAACGACTTTCGACTCCTTTAGCGAATTTGTAAGTAGCACACTCCGTTACTTTCCCTAATTTCCGTTGCAAGTAGCTTCTGATATTTCGTATTTTATGTTTATTTTCACACATTTGTGATATCTTTTTAAGTTTCAAAATGTCAAAGCGACATGCTTCATACACGGCAGCTTTTAAGCTGACAGCTATCGAAAAGGCTGATGCAATCGGTAATGATGCGGCAGTAAGGCTATTAGGCATTGATGAGAGGTGTATCTGGCGTTGGAAGAAGGAATCGAGTAACATCGCCGCTCTACCTAAATCCAAGCGGGCCAAACGATGCGGAACTCCTTATTGGCCAAATTTAGAGAAGGAGTTGTTGAATTGGATCCTAAGTCTACGAGAAGGTGGGCGCTCGGTATCAACAATCGCTATTCGAATGAAAGCAAAAGAAATTGCCTGCACAATGAAGATTGAAAATTTTACTGGTCACCCCTCATGGTGTTACAGATTCATGGCACGACACCATTTATCTTTAAGGTCAAGGACGACCATAAGCCCAAATTTACCTGAGGACTGGGAGGAGAAAGCGGCCGAGTTCAAAATCTACGTGGGCTCTTTAATAGATGAGTCAGGAGTCAATAATTCTGAAATTATAAATATGGATGAAGTACCCATGACTTTCGATTGCCCACCGAATAGAACGGTAGCTGTAACAGGTGAGAACATTTATTGCTTCCCTTAGTTATTCATTTACCGTACGTATTTCTCTTTTTCTGGAGATATATTTTTGCTAATAGTTTTTTTTTTATTATTAAAAAATGTCTTAGGTGAAAAATCGATTCCTATCTCGACAACAGGCCACGGAAGAAGTTCGTTTACTGTCATTTTAGCCTGCACAGCAAAGGGGACGAAGCTGAAGCCGATGGTAATTTTTAAAAGAAAAACATTGCCGTGTGAAGAATTTCCAAGATAGCAGACCAAGTTGTTGAGGACGTCGTTGTTGCAGTGGTGGACAGAGCTTCCTCTTCTCAACATTCTGCAAATAGTGCTCGAGCAACAGCACGCGAAACGTCTATTCCTTGATCCACGGATCATTGTTTGCGTGAATGAGAAAGGGTAGAGGAACCAGACCGTGATGAACAAATGGATTGAAGAGGTTCTGAGAAAGCGATCAGTGACGTCATTTTTCGCACCGAAGAACGTCTTGATCATGGACTCCATGCGTGCCCATCTATCGGAAAACGTAAAGGGTGCTTGCAGGTCCGCAAGCAGCAAGATTAGGATTATACCTGGTGGGTTAACGAAAAAATTGCAACCACTCGATATTTCCGTTAACAGATCTTTCAAGCTAGGTGTACGTATTGCCTGGGAAAAATGGATGAGCCAGGGCATCCATGAGTACACAGTGTGCTCATGGTTTCTTAAAGCCTGGGCAGATGTTCGACCAGACTGCATCGTTGCAGGATTCAAGGCGGATGGCCTGCCTTACGAAGAGATTCCCGCATCTGTAGTAGTAGAGGAAGACGAAAAAGAAAATGATCCATCTCTGCAGGAAGAATTTTTATCTTTATTTCATTCCGATTCAGAAACTTCCGATTTTGAAGGCTTGGACTAATAAAATATATCTTGAAAATATTGAATTTTGGTTTCTTTATTGAATTTCTTATAAAACGCGGTTATACAAAACTGACAGTGTGTGATGGAAGGGGGGGGGGGGGTGCAGCGTATCGGCCGCCGTGGCGCTACTCCCGGAGATTTAACATTTTTGTTAAATTTTGGCGTGTGCGGCATATCAGCCGCCGCGGCGTTACTTCTGAAAATTACGGTAATAGGAATTTATTGGGCAGCTCATAGATTAGCATTATGTTTAGATGCTTCAAAATCATGTTCAGAGATTGCTAAATACCAAGACACACTAAAATCCATTTTCATATATTTTAGTACATGAAGTATTTAATTTTTTGTTTATTGAAATATAAGAATTTATTACATTTACTTTTTGACTGAGTTTTTGGTATTTTTATTATTCTTAACACATTTATGTATAAAACTTAAATTAAAATATGTTGAAAAATCACTTGCATAACATGTAACTTATTGCCTCCCTCCCAAAGAGTTTAACTCCCCTCCATTTACAAGGATGCTCCCCTCCTTGAAAAATTTGAATTTCAAGCCCTGCCCTATAACGAAAAGATTTTTCAGTCCAGACAATAAATTTTAAGGTATATTTTGGTTCTTTATTACGAAATTTGGTTCCCTTACTTAGCATGACCAGACAACCAACGAACGAAATCATCGCAAACGGCCAAAAAGCGAAGTTAAAAACAAGTTCTTACGTCACAAGCTCTGCCCAGTCAGCTGCGGCTATGGCATTAAGCTTATTTTATCGAGAGATCTCGAGCACAACGTTAACGCACCATACTACCCATGATGCACTGCACAGCAATAATGGCGGCCTGCTGAGACATTTAAATGTGCAAGCATGTTAAAAATTTATCTTTTAAGAGAATCGGCACAAGAACTACTATAAAAGCTTTCGAAACTCGGAAGATTTTTTGTATTAAAAACTGTAATATTTGTCAAATTTATGAATTTACTTTATTGAAAGTTTAAGCCCATAAATATTTTTGTGAAATGTAATTTTACTGATGCCGACGAAAAAACACTCATCGGCCTTAATATACACGCATATGGATACGTTCTATCGGTATTTTTCTGTAAAATACGTATTACAATTTTAATTTCGACTCGTTCTGCTTTCAAATTTTAATTATTTCAGAAAAAATAATCGCGATCCAAACAAAATTTTCAGCAATGGCGA
>JAHWFO010015056.1:13409-45723 GCA_023313115.1 Rhysida immarginata
GCAGCGTATCGGCCGCCGTGGCGCTACTCCCGGAGATTTAACATTTTTGTTAAATTTTGGCGTGTGCGGCATATCAGCCGCCGCGGCGTTACTTCTGAAAATTACGGTAATAGGAATTTATTGGGCAGCTCATAGATTAGCATTATGTTTAGATGCTTCAAAATCATGTTCAGAGATTGCTAAATACCAAGACACACTAAAATCCATTTTCATATATTTTAGTACATGAAGTATTTAATTTTTTGTTTATTGAAATATAAGAATTTATTACATTTACTTTTTGACTGAGTTTTTGGTATTTTTATTATTCTTAACACATTTATGTATAAAACTTAAATTAAAATATGTTGAAAAATCACTTGCATAACATGTAACTTATTGCCTCCCTCCCAAAGAGTTTAACTCCCCTCCATTTACAAGGATGCTCCCCTCCTTGAAAAATTTGAATTTCAAGCCCTGCCCTATAACGAAAAGATTTTTCAGTCCAGACAATAAATTTTAAGGTATATTTTGGTTCTTTATTACGAAATTTGGTTCCCTTACTTAGCATGACCAGACAACCAACGAACGAAATCATCGCAAACGGCCAAAAAGCGAAGTTAAAAACAAGTTCTTACGTCACAAGCTCTGCCCAGTCAGCTGCGGCTATGGCATTAAGCTTATTTTATCGAGAGATCTCGAGCACAACGTTAACGCACCATACTACCCATGATGCACTGCACAGCAATAATGGCGGCCTGCTGAGACATTTAAATGTGCAAGCATGTTAAAAATTTATCTTTGAAGAGAATCGGCACAAGAACTACTATAAAAGCTTTCGAAACTCGGAAGATTTTTTGTATTAAAAACTGTAATATTTGTCAAATTTATGAATTTACTTTATTGAAAGTTTAAGCCCATAAATATTTTTGTGAAATGTAATTTTACTGATGCCGACGAAAAAACACTCATCGGCCTTAATATACACGCATATGGATACGTTCTATCGGTATTTTTCTGTAAAATACGTATTACAATTTTAATTTCGACTCGTTCTGCTTTCAAATTTTAATTATTTCAGAAAAAATAATCGCGATCCAAACAAAATTTTCAGCAATGGCGATCGATGTCAACGATGTCAAATATCGAAAAAGTTTTGCTCATAATGTTAAGAAGCATTCAAATTAATATAAAACACTAAATTTTTATATATAAATACTAAATTTAAAACATATACATATATAAATGCAATTATCAGCAATTTATACATCAAAATTATGCAAATTTTAACACCACCTACATGCAACTAAATATCTATACAGAGTGGGCCAGAAAAAAGGATTCATGAAAATTTTCTAAGTTCAATGGGTAGGGTCCAATAGCGGTCAGTCATCAGTGAAAGGAAATGTAACATGAGACGTGTCCATTCAAAAATAAGAGATGATGGTTTATTGAAAAAAACTCTCTCAACCATAATTTCACGAAAGAAAAAAACACATTGTTGCAACAAAGGATTGACAATTACAGATGATTAAGTACTAAATCACCCCCATTGGACCATACCCGTCGAACTTAGAAAATTTTCATGAATCCTTTTTTCTGGCCCACTCTGTATAGCGTGGTTCTACTGTACACTCACATACCAAAAGTAATGCAAATCAGTGTCGGTAGGTTTAGTTACACTGTCATGGGTCTTTTAATTAAAGGGGTCTTTTTTGGGCCGTTATAGTCCCTCTGCCACTTTTCAAAAAAAATTTTTCCCTGTACAATTTTTTCCATTTGTCCATGCATTTTTCTTTTACTAAAACACAATATAGGCAAGTCAAGAGTTGAAACGTCGACTGATTACGCCGTTTCATTAGAATTAATAGGACATGTTTCAGTTGCTTGAGCTCCAGAAGCAGCTTTACTCGTAGCCTCAATTCAATGTCCTGGATGTACAAATTGTAATCACTTAGGCAATGCAAAATTACATTACCGCTAGTAGGAAGCTAATTGTCCGTATTATTAGAATTGTCCGTCAAAAGAAATAATCGCTTAATTTGTTAAATTCAAATTGTACTACTGTTCACAGAACATCCTGGTTGCCAACATAATTCTTCATGTCATGAGCATTAACAGTCCATTCACGATGGTCTGCAGGGGTGTCAAAGCGGATCAAACAGTAGGTATTCCTGTCAACACTTTTACACACGAAACAGGCTGCTGAAGATGGGTCTCAATTTGTTATGTCTGACGTGGCTTGGGAATAATCCTGGCTTTCACCCAAACCAGGTCGCCGATCTTGTACCAGTTGTGTTTTGGTGGCCTAGAACCTTTTTTCAGGACTTCACGAGATCTGTTCGCAAACGCTCGCTGTATCATCATCTATTTATCCTCTCCCGGCGCCCCAACCAGGTTCTCCCACTAATTTGTTCCACAGATGAGCTAGGCTGAGGTAAACTTAGTCTCCTGATGAACCGTTATCCGCAGGGCGTGGAGGCAACTATGTGGAGATCCCATGAGCGCTGATCCTCTGCCACCAAGCATAATCCTAGTTTGTCATTTAACGAGCGAATGTAGCGTTCAGCCGGATTGGTATGCGATGCGGCCAGTACGGCACCGAGCACACGTTTTCGATCTCTGCTGTTCAGACTACGATTGAAGAGTAGTCCAGTGAAATAGGTGTCATTGTCATGTATTAATTGGCGGGGTTTCCCGAGCTTGAGGCAACTTTTTTTGATGAAATTGACTATGGCCGCTTGGGTTATTCGCTTAATAGACTCAGACTCCATCCACCCTGAAAATGCATCAACTAAGATGATGACATATCGGTTTTCGCTCCAGGCTCGCACCAACTGTCCCAGAACATCGATGGCCCATAAATCTCCGGGTCCAGTCAGCTGACGCTTTTAAGGATCAGACCGGTCCGTTACGTTGGAGGGTTTACATCTTTGGCAAATATTACACCCACACACTTGGAGACGATTTGCTGTCTCATCGCGGGCCATTAGTATAATTTTCGCAGAAGATGAAATAGCTTTTTTCCACCTGGGTGAATGAAAGGGCCTTCTTCATGCCAGAAGCGCACGAGCTCTGATGTCACACTGTGGGGAATGACGATCCTCTTCTTACCTTTCTGGTTCTTGTACAAAGTCCCTTCAGTCTCATCCCAGGTGGCATTCTTACCTCTAGATAGGATCTTCCTAAGCTTCTGGCATAACGGATCATGACCCATTTTCCTTTCCAGTCAATACGGTGTGAGTCGCCAGCCAGTAGACTACGAGAAGCGCGTCCGGTATGTGGTTCAATTTTCCTTTCTTGTGCCGGACAACGAAATTGAAGCCCTGCAGTTTGAGTGCCCAACGACCTACTCTCCAAAAATTCATGTCTTTGAACTGATCGATCCATACCAACGCCTGGGCGTCGCAGTAGACAGTAAAGGTGGTACCATCCACATACGGCCTGAACACGAAGATGGTGTGACTGTAGCCAGACACTCCCATTCTATGACTGAATAACGTGATTCAAGATCGGTCAGTGCCTGGCTACAGTAGGCGATGATTTTTAAATTGCCGTCAATGTTCTGAGCGAGCATTACTGGCGTCAGTATGGATCTCGAAGGGCCTGGTGAAGTCTGGCTGCGCAAGAATGGAGGGATGGATGAGGATCCACTTTATCTCATCAAAGGCTCGCTGATACTTGGGCGTGCAATCCCATTTAACGTTTTGATGGGTGAGGCGGCGAAGCGGATAATTGAGATGACTCAGTTGTGGGATGAAGGTCTTGTAAAACTGAATCATCCCTATATACTGTTTCACTTCCTTGGCGTTCTTGGGAATGAGATACCTAAGCATAGGCTCGACGTTTTTCCTGACGGGCAGAGTCCATTCTCGTTGACCGCATATCCTAAGAACTCGACGCTTGAGGAACTTTGACTTATCAAAGTTAACTTTCAAATTATGAGAGATGAGCCGATCGAACACCAGCTGATAGGGTTTACATTAACACTAAATTTAGCGTAAATTACGCTAATACCTATCTGTTGGATGCTATTTTGAAATTTTTAAGCGTCCGGCAAGACACTAAATTTATATCATGGATTTCTAGTCTGGTCAAGTTAACTTGTAAAATTCCCTATGATTGGTGTGATTTTTAATTGTTAATTGGCTAAGATGTAACATGTGATCACCGACATCATAACCAAGGTTTTTTGACATAAAAGCAGAGTGAAAGTGAAATTCCTGACAGCAAGACTTGTAAGAGGCCTAGAGTAATGATGGACTTTTTAGTCAAGGAAAAGTTTCATTCGATTCACCTTCGGTTACTAGTAATAATTTAACCGGCATTGAAAGACTAGAAGAAAATATTAGTAATGAACGTGATTTTTTTGAAAGAGTACACTAAATAAATAAGAGGGGACCTAATAACTGAAATACATGGGGTCTGGGGGACTCAATAATTATTCTCCCTAAAGCAAACCCTGAGCTGAAGCACTCGGCGATGCGTCTGGACATCTGGAGTTCCCACTGTATCATCCATGTAGTGGAAACTCCAGGGTTTGATGGTGGGCTCCAGTATACGGTCGATGACTGACTGGAACACCTGGGCTCCATTACGTATGCCAAGCGGTACCACGTGAAACTCATAGGTGCCCAGTCCAGGGACCACGAAGGCGTTTTTTTTCTTTGGAGGTGGGTTCCAGAGATACCTGACAAAAGGCTGCCTTCAGGTCTAACACCGAGAAAACTTTAGCGTGGGATAGTTCGCAAAGAATCTGTTCGATCGGTAGGGTGTAGTAGTTCATAGGTTTGGTGATGTTATTTAGTTTTCGGGCGTCAAGGACGAATCTATACTCGCCTACCCCCTTTCTTTTCGATAAGAAAATACGGAATGGACCAGGAGATCTCAATACATCCGATGACTCCCTGATCCTCCATCTCCCTGATGATCTCTCGTAGGGCTGATTGTTTGGCGGGAGATAAATGATAAGGCCTCACATTAACTGGCTCATTATCTTGGGTGTCTATGATGTGCTGATAGTTGGGGAACCTTCCCGTGATGCGTTGAGTTCGGATATGAGCTTGTTAAATGTCAGAGCAAATTGCGTGTTCAACATCAGCTTCATCTTTCAAGGGTGAGTAGGCATAAGGCATCCAAGGTTCATCAAAAGAAATTTTTAGCCGTGCATTTAATGATCTTAGCAAGTCCAAGCCTAAAGGTGCGTTCCCATAGCTTGCTTGAGTTTTAAAGCGAAGTTTGAGCTTTGAAGCAAATTCTACGCTAGAAAAATATGGCTTGAAAAGTTCAGCTTGAGAAGCCAAGCTAGCGTTGAAACTATCCCATAGCTAACTTGTCTCGCGAGAAATCGCAGGCGTGAATTTCAAAAAACATGGCGCCTTCAATGCACGAAAACGTTAGTTGTTACTGAAAAGGAATTTAATTTTAAAAAGCTATTGCTAATTAATCTAAAAAGTATTTTGATACAAAAATTACTGAATTTATCTTATTTGATTTTTCTTTTATATTGTTGTATTATGATTATTGCCAGTTTATTGTTCTGTTATTGTAAATAAATAAATAAATAAATAAATAAATAAATTTTGTAAAACTGGTAAAATATTTCCAATTTAGCAAAACGTGATATTTATTTTTATTTTCGATGAGGCTGCAAAAAATGGAATAAATAAATAAAATAAAATAAAACAACTAAATTTAAATAAACAAACCTATTAATTAAATAAATAAACTTAAGTAATAAATAAATTAAAATAACACACAAATTAATAAAAAGACCATAAATAACAAATAAATATAATAAATTCATAATAAATAGAAAAATAAACTGAAACTGTGGATACCTTAAATAAATAAAGGAAAAACAGAAAACACTACTCCACATAGATAAATGTACATCTGAGTCAGTAAAATTTATCTGCGGAGTAGTGTTTTCTGTTTTTCCTTTATTTATCATAAATTCAATAAAAATTTAATGGAATAAAATTAAATTAATGAATATTATATACAGGATTGAGTCACTAAATTATAACCACATACATAACAATCCGAATAGCCTATTTTTGTAGCCAAAACAGCAGCTAGGTGACGAGGCATAGATCAGTGAGTGCTCGGAAGGTGGCAACAGGTATCTGTGTCCATGCGAACAACAGAGCATCACGAACTCGTGAGGATTCCGTGGTGGAGGGTCTCATAGCCTGACGTGTGGATCCAGATGTTCCCACATATCCTCGCAAAGATTAAGATCTGGGAAGTTTGGAGACCAGGATAGCAAGTGGAATTCACCCTCATGCTCTTCGAACCATGCATGGCAAATTTTGGCCAAGTGGCATGTGGCATTATCCTGTTGAAAGGTGCCATCATTCGCAGGATGCACAGTTGCCATGTAGGGATGCACCTGGTCGGCAACGATGGATAAATGTGCACAGCTATTGATGGTACCTTCCAGTAATGGACCCAAAACATGCCCCAGACCATTATACGGCCTCCTCCAGCTTGTTGCCGCCCAACAATGGTTTCGGGCCGTTTGAATTCGGATGTCTTCCGTCGGATACGCGAGCGCCCATCGATATGATGCAGTAGAAAATGCGACTCATTGGAAAATGCAACCTTTTTCCACTGGTCTAAAATCCAATGCTTGTACAGCAATGCAAACACACGTCATTTCTTGCGATGCACACTTGTCAAATGAATACTGGAACCAGATGTTTGCTGCAAAGGCCAAGACGGAACACGGTGCGTTTCACAGTTGTTTTCGATAGCTTCTTGGTCATGTAACTATCCGTCGCAAGCGCCGCTCACCCTGTTCATTAATGGCCCATAGTCCTTTCCAGTTTCTACGCCTGGAATGAACATCTTGTCCCTTCTTCCACTCATTGTACACCTTCACTACGGCACTACACGAACAGTTCACGAAAACTGCGGTTTCCGAAATGATCATACCATTTTCAAGGCCTGTTAGGTCGCATTCTTTACCCATGACAGTGACGACTGCTGTACGAAATGTTCCTCTGAAATCACCTTTATATATTTTCCAATAGGCAGGTTTATCTGCCCCCCCCGTGCGCCTGTGAATGAGCACAACCGTATTTACATATACCTAAGTGGCGGTCATAATTCTGTGACTTGACTCTGTATAATAAATGAATATAATAAAATAAAATAAAATGATAATAAAATAAAAAGAAATATAAAATAACAAATTAAAACTTATATAAAATAAACTCAATTAAATGTAATAAAATAATCAAATAAATAAATTAAATTAAGTAAATAAAATAAAAGAAATAAATATTAATAAATTATTAATAAAAACTTTTAAAACCATACTATAATACTCAAAGAAGAAATAATAATAAAATGATTTTCTTCAAAGAAATCATGAATACAAAGGAGAAAAAAGAAACTAATATAAATCGCGGAATTCTTCCTTCCCTTTTCTCCTTTATGTTCACACTATAATGTACGCATCCATTGCAGTCATCAGGGAAATATGTGTAGTGCGCATTTGCCTCGGTCATTTCCAAGCAACAAGTTGCTTTAAAATCAAACTGAGCTAGATGTACGCTTGAAGCGAAAAGCAGCTTGAAAATCCTCTTGCTTCACGCAACTAGCGCATATCAGCTTGGTGTTTAGGATAGCTCCAGCTTGAAAAATCACACGCAATACGCTTAAAGCTTCAAGCTTTACACTCCAAGCGAGCTATGGGGGCGCATCTTTAGATTCCTTTACAGGGCAGATCAGGCATCACCCACAATCGATAGTGTATGAGCATACACTCATACGAATTAATTTTGGTGATGGTCACGTCCATCGCTTCAGTTAATTTTCTTCGTTCTCCATCTGTATCTAGAATGTTCTTTACTGCCCCTTTTACCTCGAGCTTCGTCTGTCAAGCCGAAGAGTACTGATGGTCGACCATCGATATTTCAGATCCGGTGTCTACTACGAATTTTAAGGTGATGTCGTTCACCTCCAAAGTTATTGTCTTTAATCCCAGTGATGGGAATGCGATAATCATTTCCTTGGGTCTCCTGGGCGATGATGTAGCTTCGGTAGGGTTCTGTTCTGAATCAATTACATGAAGTCCTTCAAGGTGATCTATATTAGATTTAATGTTTTGTTTATCTGTCTGACAGGGGTGTGAAGAGGCACATTAGGGTTTTGTTTCCCCACATCAGTTACCATAGTTCGTACATTATTCTCATGAAGGCTTTCACTTTCGGCCTGGCTGCTCACTTTTAGGTCCGCTGAGATAATCTATTGTCCCGCCCGCGGGATACAATAGGTCGTGCAGTATTCAATAATCCTTCTCGAGAATGAAATGAAGAAGATCCTGGCCTAACCTCAGCTTTACGAAGCTGTCTCTCAATCGAGACTATCTCTCTAATGAAGCTCACTTCTGTATCGGGCTTGTATTACCTCTTCTTTAACTTATATTTGTGATTCAAATTTTCGGTGAGAATTTCAATAAGGGTTTTGATGGGAAAGGGGTTCTCCAGCACCTGATTCATTGTAAAAATGCTGGCAAAAAACTCTAATGGGGACTCTTCGTCGGTCTGTTGGCGCAAGTGGATTTCCTTCTCAAGAAGAGTTTGTTTTTCCACTTCCAAAGGTTTAGGACAGGGTCCGTTTTGCCTATTCCCACGTTTGATCTGGTGTTAACATTCTTTCTACCCATGGTGCTAAATATGGCTCAACTAACTGTAGAAGGACTGTTCGACACACATGGCGGGGCATGGCATTAACGCGTGCTTGCGTTTCCAACTCCACAATCCACGATCCCAAATCTGAGTACCCGTCGAACTTCGGTAGGATCACCCTACATCGGTACCTGTCGATGTCCGTTGTTCTATCAAGTGCTAACTCACGGACGGCCTGGGTTAGGGTTTGTAGACAATTCCGGACCTTATCCCAGAGATGCTGATCCAGGGATTACTTGATTAAATCAAGTAATCGCAGGGATTACTTGATTAAAGTTTCTTTAATAAATTTTTCAACGTCTAACGTTGCCCAAAGAACGTTGTCAGGCGTTACCACCGCTTCGTTCTTATTTGTTGAAGCTTTTGTTCTACCACTTCAGACGGCTTTACTCCAGTGAGTGTCGCTACTTTCCGAAGGGCTCGTGAATGCACGAAGTAAGTTGGACATCATCTTTGAAAGAGTGTTACTATCAACTTATTTAACTTCTCAGGGTCCATCATAAACAATTGCTCGAAATTCCTTAAAGGGTAACTTTTGTAACTCCAAGCAGCTAATTCCTACTGACACAGGGCAGTCCACAAAACAGTCACATCGGGTGCAACAGATACATGAACCTAAATGTTCGTTTTGGTCAATCAACAACAAAAGACGTGCCAAGGCAAAACTTATCAAAATTTTTACTCGCTACTGTCAGAAAAGTGGATGTAGCTGTCGGTTTGCCGTCCCACTACAATACAATGAGGTCGGGATTCTAAATCACCCAAAATCTTATAAGGGTCATTCTCGGATAATGGTAAATTTTGATTTAAAAAAAAAAAAAATTATTGTTTAAATTTGAGATTTTTTTTTTTATGTCAGTGCAGTTATTTATGTCTGTTCACATGAAAAAAATTACCGGCAGAGATCGTCTGCCTTAATTACAGTTTTAATTATTTTTTTAATTTTCCACTGTGACATGGTAATGACAGATAGCAATGTGGCAATGATATTTAAGACATGGTAATGACAAATGGAACCATGGTGATGACCAGTTTTCAAATTATTATACATTATTTATTAATTATTATACATCATATTATACACATTATTTATGAACAGTTGCATGTATTTTATGTCACAGAAATATTTTCATGAAAAGCAAAATGTCTAGAGGAAATAGGGTAAGGTGGCGAGATTTTTGAAATGATGCTTGCTATTGGTATCCTCTGGCAATCTGTTTTAAGAGGCCATTTAAAGTGATTTACACTTTGCTGCCCAGCACGTATCATAAAGTTTACTTTAATATCTTCACCATGATTTCAATAACCTCTCCTAAAAAAGAAATGATATGTTCAGGAATCTACTTAATTTTTTATATTCAAAATGCTGTGTAGTAAAAAATTAAAAATCAGTTTACTTACCTGGAAACCATTCATCTTCAAAACGAACTGCTACCCAGTTGTTAACTCCAATATCATAATTATCTACCACCTCATCATAAGAGTGGGATTTAATATGATAATGAATACATTTATCATCTGGTTTGCATTGAAAACATGAAAGCGATCTTGCATCAATACTTAAAGGTTTTGTTTTGCACCATGAAATCTGATGCACTTTCATTGTACCAACAAGAGGTTTAATGAATTGGGGAAGAGCTTTTTCAATTTCATTAATGTCTGACTCTGAGACCATAGTTGTAAAAACTCCAGGGCATCTTGTTTTCAGAACTTTAAAAAGGGCATCAGTATCAGAAATATCATTTCCTTCAGCTACAGCTTTGTCTGCACTCTGTTTTATTACACTTCCGATTCCATCTGGAGCACCTTTACCGTGTCCACTTTCGGTATAATTCCAAGTTGCTGATGTAAGTGCTGGAAAATATTACAAGTTCTTTCGTGAATAAATAAAACTTCCGTTTATTTCGATATTGGCTTGTTGGAGAATCACTTATGTGTAGCTATTTCACATTAATATTCTGCCTTAGAACATGATCAAAAACTGGCTTTAAGTGAGCCCATATGCCACATGGATCGTGACGTAAACTGCTTGAAATTGTTCAAAATGCTTGCCTTATGTATTCATTAGGATTTCTATAGTAAATCATTCCCGTATGAAGTGTAACTTGGTTACGTGAACCACCAAAATGGAAGGATTGGGTTTCTGCATGTAACTTACATGCATAGTTTTCACTAAAATCTATGTGAAAAACTAGTGTATCTTCAGAAAGGTTATTTTTCAATTCAGTTAGTACTTGATATTGATGTCTATGATTTGCTTCATGTTTCATTAATTTTGGCAAAGATTCAGTGAAAACTTTAAGAAGCGTTTCCATTTTAGTGCATACTTTCTCTTTTTCTTTTACAGATATAATCTTTTCTACTCCTTTTACCATAACGGATTTTTTAATTGTATTCCACTGATAATAACTTAAATCATCTAACATTTCATCAGCTTCAGATTTAAATGTCAATTTCTTCGTATTACATTTTGAACACATTCTAAATAAACAATCTTCTGTAACAGGGTTGCAGCAAATTAGACTGTATACTTCGTTCAAATTTTTTGTTCCTACAATTCCAAGTTGACGAAGTTTACTTAACATAAGGTGAAAATTTTCATGTTTAGTGCACAAACAAGTATCTGTTATTTATTTTAGGCTGAACTATATGAAATGGCTTTAACCTGCAGAAAGTAGAATATCCCATTTTAAAATTAGTTTCAGTGACATACTTTTTATGTAAATTTATTAAAGTGTCATTCAATTTTCTTTTAACTCTTTTGCTTTTTCAGTGTAATTGTATCTTTTTTCCCAGGGCACTGAGTGCTATTCAAATCATTCTCCAAAAATTCCCTAACTGACTGTGAAATTTTAAATGAAAGTGTCGATCTTTGTTTCCTATCATACTTACATAAATCATTACGATTCAAATTATTTTTGAAACTTTTATAAGGAAGGAAATTTTTGTAAAGGCTTAACATTCGATATTTTTTGAGAATTTTACCCCCTATAGCTTTGGTGAACAGCTATTTTTCTTTATTTGTTGTATAGTTACTGTAATTGTTCTTCAATTGGCTTTTCAAAACTTCCCCTTCAAGTAGCTTTTTTTTAATTACAGGTGATACTTTTGTTTTATGAATGATTTTTTGGACAGATTTTTTTGGAGATGACTGTTTGGCATTTAAAAGCCTGTAGTACTGTTTTTTAAATTTTTCACTCTTCGATCGTTCTTTTTTTAAATCATCCTGCAACTTTATTATTTTTCGATACATGGAAGACCTGTCTCTGCGAATTCTTTTTCGGCCATATATTCGTCTTGAAGCATTTACAGGAGTCTCAAAAGAACCAGTAGTTGCAGAGAAAATAGGATTGCTTACTGATGATGGTCTATGAGAACTTCCAGAAGGAAGATCATCATTATCTTCAAAAATAGTTTGATTTATAGTAGCTTTATTTGAATTATTTTGTTTATGTTTCAATCTATATTTGTTTGTTGCAACTCTCCATTTTTTTCTCTTTTGTCTCTGCTCTCTTGCAGATAACTCTGATATACTTTGAATTTTGTTTTGTTCTTTTCTCTTTAAATATCTCTCATGCTCCTTCTGTTTAGCTTTTGCATAGGCAGTCGGATCATTCTTAATATTTTCACGATATTTTTTTTCTCTCTCCCTTTTTCTGGCAAGCTGTTCTTCTCTTTTGCATTTTTTCACTTTACCCATTTTCAATGGCAAATCATCAAAACCAGAACTAGCTGCAAAATAACAGAATGTATATAAAGCTGTAAGTTAAAATGTCCTCATTAGGTTATGGTTTAAAAATGCATTTAAATTATGATAACCCAAACTAGTCCATAAAATAAAATACTAGAAAGTTCAGTAACAGAATAGAAATGAATTTTTTTAAAAAAGTTTAAAATTGTCATCACCGTGTCTTTAGATGTCATTACCATGTTTTCAAAAAACCTTGGTAATGACCACCTTGGTAATGACGTTTTTAATGTTAAGCCTATTTAGGCTTAAAGTAATACAAATAAAAATTATTATAACATTTATTCTGAATATAGTCCCAAAACTCTCTACAATTCAATTAGCAAATTTAAATTTATTAAATACATTTTTCAGTAATTCTGTACTTGGTAATGACACATAATAAAAACACTAACTAAAAATTTGAAACAAAAATAACAAAACAAAATAGTTCTTACTTACTTAAATCAAATATGACATGTCTGATTGTAAGAACAAGTGGTCTTCTCTTATTAGCAGCTTCATGAATCTGAAAGCGCCATCTAGTGTAGAGCTAAAGAAAAAAAATCTAGTACACCTTGGTAATGACAGTTACTTCTAGGGACAAATTTTAAATAAAAATAATTAATAAAAAAAAATTCCTTTATGTATTAAACACCAGATATATTAAAAATAGAAACATCAAATATACCTAGATAGCTGTAATCTTTGTTTTAAAGCCTTGCAATTCTTTACAATAAAATTTCAAATAATAAATTTTCATGGTTCGTACGCACTTATGAAGCAAAAATTCAAGGACTATTCAAGGACTTTTCAAGCACTAAATAATGTTTTTCAAGGACTCATTAAATGAATTGCAGACATAATTTTTTTCCATTTCATCAAATGTTTTAAAATTTATGAAAGGTGGTTCATGAAAAACCACGTGGAAGAATTACCACTTTTCTTTCTTAAAGAATTCAAGGACTTTTCAATGACTCTAATCCGTTTTTAAGGACCTTGAAAACGAAAAAAGTTTTTCAAGGACTTTTCAAGGATTTCAAGGACTCGTACGAACCATGATTTTGGTATTTGGGACAAGACTTGGTAATGACATTTACAACTTTAAAAATTTTTTATACATTTAAATTTTAGTTTTTTTAATTTTTTAAGTAATGCACAATATTGTGCTTGTAAAGAAATGTTGAAAAAAAAATTTAATATTCTAAGGTGACTTTCTTAATTGATATATTTTAACCAAGGACATAAAATTTACCATTACGCGAGAATGCCCCATAACTTGCACTGCTTCGTTTACGTCAGTGCCCCCTTTGCCTCTAACAGCATTATCCTATTCCACGGGCATGAGCTCAAATAAATTAGCGTATTGTGATTCTCAATATGTACGTCTTTAAATTGAAGGGGATATAATTTAAGATTCTTCTTACCTTGAATCCAGATATTGACGAAACACGGGCATCAATTCCTATTAACTACTTAAATTCCAAAATAAAAACGATAAACCACTGGTTGACGGTAGTGGGTACCTTAGCTGGTTTATTCAAAACTCAATGGGAAACAGAGAAAATCATTTCTTAATAATGAGCAAAGTTGCCAAAACAATTTGTAGTGATGTTCCATTCTTATAATTAAAACAACTCTAGCTAGCAAACATAGTCACTATCGGTAGCATGCAATTATAATGGTTAAATTAGGGTGTCCCTCGTTAATCGGGTATCACAAACAATATCTGCACTGCTTTTCCTGTCACTGTCATAATCCGGGGTTCCACCCAACGAACTTTTCATTCAAGACTTCAATTCTCAGCCCACCAGTCAAAAACAGGGTATGACGAGTTTAGGCTCTTGAGCCAAGGGGTCATCACCTGGTCCAAAATATAAGGTGCGTCGACATTTACAGGACTCTACATGGAGGAAACAGTTCAGTCGGTAAAGAATCAGTCCACTATGCAAGTGGATCGCTCGTTCCACGGCGAGGTCAGCAAACTAATTGCAGTTCTTGGTCATTTAGAAATTGCCTCCTGAAACGCTGATCAACTACAAAGAACAAGAGTAAGGGGGGCAGGGGGGGGGGGGGGGCGAGAAGGGTGAGGAAAATGTTAGTAGAGGAAATCCCTTATCTCTTATCAGTACATCATCTTCTTCAGTAAAACATTCGCTGTGTTTCAGTTCTCATTTTTCATTATCGCTTCTGAAATAGTTAGCACACATAATACCGTGCCCTTAGGAATTTTTTGATTAGACCTAATGATCAAAAAGATAAGGTCCCATACGCGAAATTAACGTTTGTCTGCCTCTTTCAGGTCATCAAACTCTACTCGTGAAATCATAATTATTCAATAAACTGTAACAATGCCATGCCCCCTATTAGCATATACAACTATAGTTAATGACTAAAGCTGAGGGACACAGAAATTATATAAGTTCGGAACTGATGTTAACCGTGGTTGACATTGATTTAACACACTAAACTTAAAAACAAACTCGTTTTACTAAAGGAATATTTAAATACAAGCATTAATTGGAGTTGCGCAATCATCACTAATACACACTAGAGGGCCCCCCCCTTAGTCATGCAAATCAAACAGCGGCAGCCAAACAGCTGATACGGACTCATGCTGTCCTTACAAATTAAGAATGAATCTTCAATACGAAAATACCTTGTATGTGGCTGAGGCAATAAATTACCATATTGTGACCCCTGTTCACAGTATCTGACACACCAAATCAATTGCAAATGAGCAATGAGAAGTGTGGGGGTAGTCACATGCTAAAACACGCTGCACAACGACACTAGACTAACAGTCAACGATTGATGTTGGAGAACGTCACGTGGTTCTTTTCCACCTGTGTTCACAGCTGTGACAGTTCGGGGAGAACCACAGAAACCCCTGCACACGTGTCTTTGTGCAAATCACTGCACCTTAAATATAGTTTTGAGTTAACCGGTGCCTCCTCCACGTAGTGCCACTGTCTTTTACCAAAATACTGAACTCGTCGCTGAACAAGCGCACGTGATGCTAAAACAGTGCGCACCACCACTGCAAAATACGCTATTTACAAATGTGCATACACTACTTAACAGAGCCAGCAACAAGCTACACCATCGGGATTCATTGCCCCACACAATGGGCTTAATTCTAATTAAAATTTTACTACAGACGATACTTGTAGCGTGTACAAAACAAACTTCTGTTCAACCAGAGAAACTTGCACGGACTGTTTTCTCTTAGACACAGACAGGGACGATAACACGTGCCAGAGGCAGGAGTGAGAGTTCTACGTCCGCGTAAACACACGGGGCTTGAAATTCAGCGCGGGATGGCAGGATTCTCACCGAAAATTTTAAAATCGCACCCGAAAAAACTTTCAGGAGGGGAGTTTCCCACCCATGAAGTATAGTCATATTAAAAGTTCTTAAGATTTTATTAAGATTCTTTTTCTCTGTATTTTACAATATCAGTTTTGGATAGAAATCTTTTATAAGTTTGGACAATATCATTTTTCCATCCGTAAATAATTAGATTACGGGTTTAACTTGTCCTCAGTCAGTAATGTTGAATAGTTTCATAGGAATTTAACTTTTGAACCAATGGAATTTCCTAATTCCAATCGTCACTGTTGCGGTATCGTCAAGAGAAAAATAATAAAGTAATAGAAATTTATTGGGTAGCTCATAGATTAGCATTATGTTTAGATGATGCTTCAAAATCATGTCCAGAGATTGCTAAATACCAAGACAAACTAAAATCCATTTTCATATATTTTAGTAGTATTTAATTTTTTGCTTACTGAAATATAAGAATTTATTACATTTATTTTTTGAAGACAAATTGAAAAGGGAAGGAAAATTTCCACGACCCGGATTCGAACCGGGGACCATGCCTATCGCTGGCACTGCTCTAACCAACTGAGCTACCGCGGATATGAACAGCTTTGCTGTTACAAGATATCCAAATAAACTTCATTGAAGCCACAACGCAGCAACTCAATCGGCAGAGTAGGCCCCGACTCGAAGGCCTGGAATAGTCCTTACCCTTAAACCATCAAATAAATTGATGAAAATAACTCAAATATAAGATAACAACTCAAATAATTTATTTTTTGATTGAGTTTTTGGTATTTTCTTATTTTTAACACATTTATCAGGGCTTGAAATTCAAATTTTTCATGGAGGGGAGTTAAACTCTTTGGGAGGGAGGCAATAAGTTACGTGTTATGCAAGTGATTTTTCAACATATTTTAATTTAAGTTTTATACATAAATGTGTTAAGAATAATAAAATACCTAAAACTCAGTCAAAAAATAAATGGAATAAATTCTTATATTTCAATAAACAAAAAATTAAATACTACTAAAATATATGAAAAAGGATTTTAGTGTCTTGTTATTTAGCAATCTTTGGACATGATTTTGAAGCATCATCTAAACATAATACAAATTATGAGCTATCCAATAAATTCCTATTACTTTATTATTTTTCTCTTGACGATACCGCAACGGTGACGATTGGAATTAGGAAATTCCATTGGTTCAAAAGTTAAATCTCTATGAAAATATTCAACAATACTGATTGAAGATAAGTTAAACCCGTAATTGATTTACGGATGGAAAAGTGTGATAGTCCAAACTTATATTGAGAAAACTTATATTGTAAGATACAGAGATAAAAAATATTAATACAAATCATAAAAACTTTTAATATGATTAAATGTCATGGGTGGGAAAATCCCCTTCTGAAATTTTTTTTGGGAACGATTTTAAAATTTTGGGCAAGAATCCCGCCATCCCGCCCTAAATTTCAAGCCCTGTTTATGTACAAAACTTGAATTAAAATATATTGAAAAATCACTTGCATAACCCGTAACTTATCTCCCTCCCAAAGAGTTTAACTTCCCTCCATTTACAACTCTGATGCCCGAGGACGCGGGTTCGACCCCGGCCGAGGACGACGAGGATTTTTTCAGGGGGGAAATCCTGAGATCACGCACTTCCTTCGGAAGGGAAGTAAAGCCGTTGGTCCCGTGTAGTCGTTTGCCGGCTGCACGTTAAAGAACCCTTGCGAGGCAAAATTTGCGGCCCCTATAACGCCGTCCTGAAATGACCATGGCAGTTGAAAAGGACGTTAATACCAAACAAACCAAACCAAACCAACCTCCATTTACAAATATAGGAGGAGGGGAAGCTCCCCTCCATGAAAAATTTGAATTTCAAGCCCTGACAAATATCTCTTGTGCCAGGCATAGGAAGAACATACTACTGTGCCCTTAGGAATTTTTTGATTAGACCTAATGATCAAAAAGATAAGGTCCCATATGCCAAATTAACTTTTGTCGGCCTGTTTCAGGTCATCAAACTCTACTCGTGAAATCATAATTATTCATTAAACAATCAATTTACTCCCTTTTTGGGGATTGCTCATTTCCAGTCAGCATATCTCAAACAGTTATGTCCACATCAAAAAAGGTCACTTATATTTCTTTTATTCTTCAGCACTTTTGAAGCCAAGTCACCTCAAAAAAAAGCACAGAAATCATCATCCCCTCGCTCCCTTGCACGCCTCTAACAACGAGAGATTGGAGTCACATTGTTTATGTCAACAATTGGCAAATTTCGATAATCCTCAGATCAACCTTTCCATTTTTAAGATAAAACTTTGCAACAAATAGCATCGAGCTATGGGGGGGGGGGGGTCTTTTAATTAAAGGGGTCCTTTTTGGACATCTACAGTTTTATTCCGATCTTGATGAAATTGTGGACGCTTGACTTTCAAAGTAAGAGGAAGACCACCTGTGATTTCTCAAAAAAAAATTTACGATATTATTCGATAAAAAGCGATACTCAGATGGCAGCGCCTTCCTTTGGGAGCATTTTAAAACGGTTTTTGTTCATGGTTTTAGTTTCAATTTTGTGTCGCAGTCTATTGGGAGCATTTTAAAAGTTGTCTTTTCGATTCTTAAAAATTTTAAGTTTTTTTTTTTTTTTCTCCTGAATTTTCACACACAGTAATTGCAACATTTCATCAAAAAAGAGCCCAAGCAACGCTGGGTAAAACTGCTAGTATAAAATAAAAATAATATACACATGAATTTGTGAATACCTAATTTTATTCAAGTTTTCAATTCAACACTTTAAACAAACAATAGTTTTTTTTTAATTCTTGGCACATATGTCACAGATAGCTTTTTTACAATTCTCACAAATCTCTCTTCTTAATACTTCGTGTAGCCGTTTCTTCTTCAGTAGTAGAAATGATTTCCCGAAGCAGTCTTTGTAGTTGAGCTACATCTTTTTTCGAGTAGTCCATTCAAAGTTCACTCACAAGCTGAAGAATGAAGTTATGGTGAGATATTCTTTCCATTGATTTTGCGATAGATGAGCCGTGAGTTCATGTATGCAGAATCGAGTATATTATAAAAACTGTGCATGAGCCATCCTAGAGCTCCCAACCCTCACAATATTTCCATGCCATTTGGTCAATTATATAAACACCCACTTTTGTTTCATTTGTGACATAAATGTGTGTGTGTTTTTTTTTGTTTTTTTTTCTCTCCGGAATTTTCACACACAGTAATTGCAACATTTCATCAAAAAAAGAGCCCGAGCAATGCTGGGTAAAACAGCTAGTATAAAATAAAAATGGCACTTACTTACTTTTCAAACACGCTTATCCGTTAGGGTCGCGGGGGCAGCAGCCCTATGGAGGATTTCCAGCGATCGCAATCTTCCACCATCCGGTGCATGTCCTCCCTGGTAATACCCAAGCGACTCGAACCCAGATTCTTCATGTAGTCTAGCCACCTAGTTCTAGGCCGACCCCTTGGTCTCTTACCCACCGGCTTAGAGAATAACAACTGCCTAGGAAGACCAGTTTGCAGCATCCGTATCACGTGGCCATACCAGCACAACTGAGATCTCTCAATGCGGAGAAGTAGCGGCTCAACACCTAAAGATTCTCTTATTGTGCTGCTGTGCGCTCTTATCTAGTAGGGTAACACATGCCACACCTCTCAGATATCTCATTTCGGCCGCTTGTACCCGGGGACTCTTTCGGTCATTGTCCAAGCCTCATGACCATAGGTGAGAATGGGAACAAAGATAGATTTGAAGACGGAGAGCTTGGCTTTGTTACCCATCTCGCGTTTCGTTACCACGGATCGCCACAGTTTGTGTCTGACACAGCTTGCTGCACTGATCAGCGCATCCAATTCTTTCTCCTGCCGTCCATCACTCGTGAATGCAATCCCGAGATACTTGAATTTCTCCACCTCTCTCAATGAGGCTCCCTTAACATGGAGAGCGCACTGAGCAGGCTGTCTTGAAAGGACCAGAACCTCAGTTTTAGCCACACAGATCTTCATCCCAGCTTCTTCACATTTGGCTGCAAACCGATCTAAGACCCATGCTGAAGGTTCGTGCGAGAAGACCCAAGGAGGACAAGGTCGTCAGCACAGCAAAGAGCAACCTCTCCACCAGGCAGTCACCCAAATAAACACACTCATCGCCTCGGCTGCCCCTGTCTATCCAGTCCATAAAGATAATGAACAAGAGGGGCGACACTACGCGCCCTTGGCAGAGTCCAACACCCACGGTGAACGGTCTTGACTTAATGCCATTTATCCGGACACACATCTCAGAGCTTTCGTACAGAGACATGATAGCAACCAGTAATTGCCCATCCACTCCATACTCTTGCATCACTTACCAGAGGTTCTCCCGAGGAACTCTGTCATATGCTTTTTTGAGGTCTACAAAGAAAGCGTAGACCTCTTTTGCATACTTCCAGGATTTCTCAAAGATTTGCCTTAGAGCAAAGATGTGATCCGTCGTGCTTTGGCCGGGTCAGAAACCACACTGCTCCCCCGACAGTTTATGGTCGACAATTTCTCGACTTCTCTTCTCCAGACACTTAGCGTACACTTTCCCAGGAATGCTGAGCAAAGAGAGGCCTCGATAGTTGTTGCAATCTCTCTGATCTCCCTTTTTGAAGATAGGGATCACAATTCCTGTCTGCCATTGCTTAGGGGCCTGTGCAGATATCCAAGCAACCTGACACACTCGAGTCAGCCACAGGATACCATCCTGATTTAAGATCTTTAACATCTCGTACCGGATTTCATCATCACCTGCAGCTTTGCCAGTCTTCAGGGACTTAATTGCCCATCTGACTTCTGCTTCAGTGATACTGCCGTGACTATCCTCCACTCCAAGGTGCACCTCATGTGCCTCAGTTGTTGCTGTCACCGGATTAAGAAGAGATGCAAAGTATTCCTTCCACCTATGCAACACGCTCTCCTTCGTTTTCAGAAGCCTCCCATCTGAACTCTTAATAGTTTGTGATGAAAGAGACTTCTCTCTATGGAGGCGGCGCACGGTCTGCCAGAATACCTTGTTTGCCGAACCATAGTCTGCCTCCAATTTCTCCCCGAACTTCTTCCAGGCCTTGGCTTTAGCTGTTGATACTGTCTTTGCTGCTGCTTTTCGCACCTCTGTGTACCGCGCTCGACTCGAAGTTGACTTATTTGCAAGCCATAACAAATTGGCAAAAATGGCAAAAAAATAAAAATATTATACACATGAATTTGTGAATACCTAATTTTATTCAAGTTTTCAATTCAACACTTTAAACAAACAATGGTTTTTTTTTTAATTCTTGGCACATATGCCACAGATAGCTTTTTTACAATTATCACAAATCTCGCTTCTTAATACTTCGTGTAGCCGTTTCTTCTTCAGTAGCAGAAATGATTTCCAGAAGCAGTCTTTGTAGTTGAGCTACGTCTTTTTTCGAGTAGTCCATTCAAAGTTCACTCACAAGCTGAAGATTGAAGTTATGGCGAGATATTCTTTCTATTAATTTTGCGATAGATGAGCCGTGAGTTCATGTATGCAGAATCGAGTATATTATAAAAACTGTGCATGAGCCATCCTAGAGCTCCCAACCCTCACAATATTTCCATGCCATTTGGTCAATTATATAAACACCCACTTTTGTTTCATTTGTGACATAAATGTGTGTGTGGGTTTTTTTGTAAATCGCTAGCGATCTCTTATGCCTCTTGAAACTGAAACTGTAAGTGATCTCGTCTCTTGTGAGATCGGAACAGACGAATTGCTGGCTTCCTCGTGAGAGTTTTTTTGTTTTTTTTTTCTCTTCCATTGTTTACTCTTCTCTAAAGCGACGGACAGAGAAGGAGTATTTTCCCTTTTTCTGAAGTTTCAAATAAAGACTGATAAAGTTACACTGCTTTTAAGTTTTGTAGGAAGAAGGATTAGGCATGTGTCGACCTAGTGATCTTGCTAGTTTCTGGATGCAGATGTTTCTTTGTTTTCCTGTTTTTTTATTTAAACTTAGATGTTGTTCTAGGAGTTCGATTTGTTTTATAGGAAGAGTTCACAACAGAAGGCTTTCGATTCCATAAAGTATTCGTGTCGAGGGCGATTAATTAAATTGTGTGATTGAATAGATTTTTGTAAATATATACTGAATCATAATCAGTTTTAATTGCTTGGAGTATTAAGCTGCTCATCACAAGTCGAAATTGGGAGGCCGGAGAAGAGAGGCAACAATCTTTTTATTTCCTAACCTGACACTAGGCTAAGGAGTTCACACATTGTAAAGTGCAATTACTTAAAAAAAAAACAAACTATTTTGGACCTTGTGGATGCAATTTACTCAAAACTGTGACATTTTTACGGGTTGAACGTGATAAACCATAAGTTTCATTTGACTTCAAAGTAATTGATTCATAAAGCTGCGTGTGAATAATTTTAGAAATTACCAGTATTTCCCTTCTTGCTCGACCTATCGTTCCAGCGATATTGGTGTTCTCAGCTCTTAGTTTATTCGACAGTTTTAGTGAGGTAAAAAATTATCTGTCGTAATATCGCGTCCTTATTCAAATGCGGTTGTAGTAATTTCATAATCACGTGTTCACGTAAAGATTGATTACATGCACGCTCTTAGTCTTTACCTAAACACGGAAACCCACTGCATAAATATTTACTGTCAACATCCGCCAAAAGCCAAAATTTCTGCCAAAACATCTGCCAAAAGTCAAATTCTCACCAGGAATACTTAACATATTGGACACTTGTCTATAAATTTATTCCATATTTCTGAAGCCAGTGTAAATTTGTCCGCATAGACTCTCCTTTCTCAAATCAAAACTCAAACGCTTCAGTATTTCTTTGAATCTGTTTCTGCTCATTGTTTTATTGAAAACTGGTGGAACCCACTCCTTCAACCACAGAAGAACTAAATCCAACTGACTCATGTTATAAGTTCCATGGGAATAAATCAAGGAAATAACCGCATCTAGCTCATACAGAGAAACATTTGAAGTATCATCGTTAATTTTTTCTCGTGTTTCACTTACAGTGCATAATTTTCCGTCTCGATTTCTGCTGATATATCATTACCACTTTCTTCACACTTGCAACATCTTCGATATTTCAGAGTCAAGCTAATTCTCGTTTTATTTCTAAAACTAATCTAATAACATCAGATGAACTGTTCCTAAGTGAAACAGAAACCCTTATAAATATAAATCGTACTCGGATAGCATGAATAGTGAAACGAATGCCCCCTCTATTGTCATAAATTGAGATTTTTACAAGTCATGCACAGATTGAAATACAGTAGAACCTTGATAAATCAAATTTCAAGGGAATAGGAAAAAGCCTCTATTTATAGAGGTTTCGTTTTAACAAGGTTAGATAACTTAAAATTTGAATTATTGAGGTTTTGTGTGAGATTTCAGTAACCGTATAGAACACTGATATTTTCAGAGTCTTGTATTTTTCAGGAAGTATATACAGATTCAATAAACAAGTACAGTACTTAAAATATGCTTTATTTGTTCATAAAATTAGGGTGATTTAATTTTATAAACATTCGTTTTAAAACATTTTAGAGGATTTCAGTGGAAAAACATTAGTGTTTTTAATTAAAAAATGTTTCATGATTAGGTACCAGCTTTTGTAATGTTAGAATCTATATCACAAGAATTAATGACACTTGACCAGGTCTAAGCACTGCATTGAAACAAAGGGAGGGAAGAAAGGAAGAATTCAAGTCATGCGTCATTAGACATTAGAATTATCTTGTTTAGACATGTGTCATGTACATGTGTGAACTGTTGATTCGATTTATAAAGGTCCGAATTGAGAAAATTCGATTTATGGAGGTACGTTGATCTTTAATTTCGATTTATAGAGGCTCTGTTTGCCAGAATTCGAATTACAAAAACTAAGTTTCCATTTGATATCCTCTAAAAAAAAATTCGATTTATCCATCGTTTTTACTTTGAATTATCGAGGTTTTTGCCTCTGAGCAGGAGTAGACAAAAATTTCGAATTACAAAGGTTTTTGATTTATCGAGGTTCTACTGTATCGTCAAATTCACGGCAGTGGTCTTTATAAATATTACTCATAGTATCTTGAAAAATAATTTTATTGAATTACTCATTTTTTTGGATATGGTATAGAATCTTATATCAGGAAAAGTCATTAAGTATTACATTGATAGAGAAAATAGAGAAAAGTTAATTATCATATTTCATCGTGCTACTGTCAAATTGACGGTCTTGGCCTTCTAGTGTTAAACATTCATCATTCTGTAATTGCAATTACATTAAACTCTCATTACAATGAACCTCACAATAACGAACTTTTGAAATTAACGAACTTATTATGAATACTTTGCCAAAATTCCTATGTTTACAGTTAATTATTTTCAGTTTAACGATTTCAAAATAGCGAATAATTCAAAATAATGAGCTTTTTAATGACTCTCTTCATCATTAATTTACCAATTTCACGAACTTTTTAAGTTACTCTTTGGAAATCACTTTAATGAAATCACTGTAGTTTTGAGCAGAAAGGTTCCACACTACTTGTCAAGTAGAGGAAAAGGGCACTTTTCTGTGGTTTTTGCGTGAAAAACAACCAAGAACTTGATTCTGAATTGAAATCTCTTCAGTGTCTTTTAACCCATCAATATTAATTACGAAAAAACCCACCACTGTTAAAGTGCCTGAGTAGCAATGCTAACCGTGGGACACATCCTAGTCGCTTGATTCTTACAGAACAAACGGAAACATTATTTAGGGTTATTCGATACCATAAAGAACATTGTGCGGGATAATTCATTATGTATCAAATGGGTTTTTATCTTTTTGAAGAAAATCAGTTTTTTTTTTTAGACTGATCTAGTCAATTCATCTTTGGAATAACATAGCTTTAACTAACATTTGTTATTTATTTTGCTTTTTTTTTCATCCATCCCCGTGAATTTTTATCTCTTATCTACATCTTTTTATGCAAAAGTCTTTTTTTTTGAGTGCAAGTTGACCGTTTTAGTTTGTGGCTGTAAACTTCAACCAACCAAAAAACTTCCAAGAACATTTCATCTTAATTTGTCCTTAGAAAACAATCTTCCTAATAGCATTTAACATTTAATGTACACACCCTCTATATAAAATCCAAAAATATAAATAAAAGCGTTATAATAAGTTTTAAATTTTTCTTGTCTTTCTCTTTTTCTTTTAGACTTTGCCTGCTGGGCCTGTTTGATAAACACATGCATTCTTATATGGCAGACTTGCCTGATAATACCTAAATTAATTGGCTGGAGGTGCTTACTTTTTCGTGGAAAAGTGTACAAACCCTGTTATTATTAAAAAACATTGAAAATAACTCAATTGAGTGTTTTTTCTTTGTCGGATATAAAGAAATCCATTTTAAATAAAAATAAACTCGCTATATCTACTGCTCGTTTATAAAGAAATACGGTTGTAACGAACAAATACGTGGACTGTTAAAAATTCGTTGTAAGTGGGTTCGACTGTATTACACAAAGAAAAAAGAGAGACTCAAGAGTTCAGTTAATATCTTACTCAAAGGTACCAATGATAAATTACAGAAAGCTATAAAAAAAAAGACTTTGAATCTGTTAGGATAGCTGAAGGAACGATGGAAGTAAGCTTGAAGCTATGAGATAAAGAACGAGAACATGATGATGCCGAGGGTAAAATTAATAGGATAGTTAATAAAAAAAAAAAAGATACTTAATGAATAGTTCTTGAAAAAAGAAACAAAAATCTAAAGATTTTGTGCTGTAAAAAATCATTTATACTTTAAATCAATATGTGTAAACAGGTATATTAATTCTCTTAATGTTATTTTATTTCTTGTTTTATCTCTTATGACTTAATAAAAGGTAATGGATGCAATGTTGCTAGTTTCATTTGTTTAAATGTTAATTTTGTTATCTAATCAACTAAAAAAAAGTGGGATAATGTGAAACTATTTTCTTACTTTATTGGCTGTGGCAATCCTGTTAAAATATCATAAATCAGTATTTAATACTGGCTCAGTGGCTAAGAGCATTAAGGATCATCCTACATCTGTGAATCGTGGGTTCTAATCTCGCCAAAAGCATGGATGTTTGCATTTCTCCCTTTTTTTTATAAGCTTGAAAGACCAATCAAAGCCTCGGTAGGCTGATCCTCTGGTAGGTTAAATTTCAAATTAAACCCAATGGTTATTTAACATCCAAAAATGTAAAAAAGGAATATGAAAGAGGAATAAATAACCACTATTTGCCTCTTGCAAGTGTGACGGTTATGCCGCGAAGCGGCAGTTAGAGAAAGTATTTTCGGAGAGAAAAGCATAACAAAACAAACATTCCTGACCACAGACACAGTTTACGAGAAGTAATAGTTTATGAACAGATATCATATCCTTATAGGATACTGTTTGGGGATCTCATATGCTAGGAAATAAATTTTTGGATTTTTTATATGAAGGAACAAATTTTTATCTTTCTCTTCTGTCAGCGATTTGTTTCCCACATCAGAGACAAAAATGGATAACTGCAATGTTAAAAAAAAATTAAGTTGCCTTCATAACTAATATTTTAAAATTTCAACTCTCAACACATTGCAGTCTAATTACAGTCAATTCTCGTTAATACGAAACTGGTTAATACGAAATTCCGGTTAATAAGAAGACATTTTGTGGCCCGTCCCCGAGAAAGCAATTACTATGTAAAATTTTCTGCTTTATACGAACATATTTTCATTAAAATACGGTTTATACGAAGGAAAATTTCATAATTTTATTGAAAAATAGTCCTTTTAGGAACAATTTTAATGATAAACTTTCAGATTTCGAAGTGTAAAGTTAATAAAAATAATTTTCAGTCATTTCATATGTGATTGCTTCTGAATTATTCGAATAAATGAATACTCGATTTTTTTAATCAGTCGATACTTTTTATTCGATAATTTCGGAAAAGATAAGACAACAGGCTGAATCGAGCGCGAAAAGAAGAAAACGAATGCGAAAAGCAGCTTATTACAGATTTTTTTAGGAGAGATGAATAAAAAATTATTTCTAACTTAAAGTACTCTATTTCCGTGCTTATTTCATAACACTTTTAGTATTGTTGGTTTATACGAAATACGAATAATACGAAAAAATTTCTTGGTCCCCACGATTTCGTATTAACGAGAATTGACTGTACTTAAAGCTGTAAGACTGGATTCACGCTATGACTGAATCTGGCACGGAAGACATCAACGGTAATGAACTACGATCAAGGAAGCGTGAATATCAGGAAGAAAACGTGATAAAAAAAGTCCAACTTAAGATAGGGGCTATCCAGTTTTCCGCCCGATATTCGAGCTTCCTTGACTGCAAATCCTTGCTGTCGATGTCTTCCGTCGCGGATTCCGTCGAACTGTGAATCCGACCTAAGTTTTTTATTTTTTGGCATTTTTCAGTAAGAATGAAACCGATTGGAACCAGACAAAGCTTGTAGCCAACAGTTTATCAATGGTTGAAAACTGAGAAATCCATCTTATGCAGGAAAAACTGTAATCCAAATTTCAGTTTTTGTTTTGTTAGGTTTTATTGGTGCGTCGACAGCTAGGTCATTTTGTGTCCTTTCACTTAACTAATATCTGAACACAATCCGAGAATTCAACATGATTATTTTCTTTGACACATTCTGGGAACGAACACAAACATCCATGCCCACGAAAATAAGGTGTCAGAAAATGGGGGCCGTCTTATAATTGTAATCTCAGATTTGGAAAAAAATTTGGTCCCCCCCCCTCCCCCTCCTCCCATAAGAAGAGCGGCTGTTAAAAACCTGTCCATTTTAAGCCTAAGTACAAGATCAGCAATTTTCCATAATAAACATATAAAAATGATCACAACCTTTATTTTTAATATTACTGTTCAAAATTGTTTATTAACGTAAAAAATTATGCAGAAATTAACTTTTTTTAAGAAAACCCACTGTCTTTGCTATCCCAGAAGCCATTGGCAAGTATGGTGTCAGGCCAATTACAGCCCTGCATAACTACGTGATTGGACGAAAACGTGAAGAGATTGTGTGAATTTTACACTGTGAAACTCTTTTACAAAAGTGACAGATACAGATAATTTGCTTTCAAAAGTCAAGCAGTTTACAGTATTAATTTTTTTGACTTAATAAACAGTAGAAATTTTGATAGGCGATGTCAGAAAAATTAACATCGATGTTTAATTGATATTACGAGTCGTAGTAATCATAACACAAATTTAATTGTTAAGCAGTAAAACATTAAATTTTTGTAATTTCTAAGTCCATATATTACTTGGAAGTAATAAATGTCCCAGTATATTTATGTGTTCTATCATTATAATACAGTGACATAAACAGTTATTCAAAGCAAAAGCACTTGGGGTTTTACTATTGGCACTAGTAAGAATTTATAAAAAAATTTTCAGACAAAAAGCTCTCAGTGAGACCAGGTAGTTCCCTGTTTAGTACTACAGTGGGGTCTCGGCTAACGAATGTAATTCGTTCCAGAACCTTGTTCGCTAACTGAATTGTTCGTTAGCCGAATCGCGTTTTCCCATAAGAAAGTGTGAAAACGATTTTAATTGGTTCCAGAACTTAAAAAATAACCAATAGAAAATAAATTTACTTAATTTAATTTTTAATTTAATTTTATTTTATTTTATTTAACACCTCATTTGAGGTAAAATACAAACATTAAAACAAAACACAAAAATAAAACAAAATACATTTTGTCATAATCAGTCAACTTGGTGATTTTCATAAGAACAAAACAAAATTAACCTAACTAAACTAAGACAACTATGTGTACACTAACAATAAACCAACAACGAAAATTTAAAAAGGATAGCGGCTTAAAAATTCTTTTTTAATGCTTTTTTAAAATGCTTAATTAAAAAAAAACAAAAATAATTTAAGACATTTTTAATTTACCGCTTTATGTTCACATGAAAACATCAACACGTGACGTCTTCATCTAAACATCCGTTGTATCACTGCAGAACACGTGGAACTCGCAGCTGTCGAAACGGAAGTAATAAATGTGCACCTGTTATTCGATCTTAGCGTGCGCTTACTTGTTTTTTTATTTTTTATTTTGCTCCCTACTTCCATTCGTTAGCCGAATTGCGTTCGTTAGCCGATACCGGAAACGTACGAATGCCCTGTTCGTTAACTGGATTGTTCGTTAGCCGAGACCCCACTGTACTTCATTTACAGACATTCATTAATAAATCTAAACGATGCTCACAAATGAAAAATTTTCTTAAGAAATTGAGCATGCAAATGTGCGACTTTATTAGTGCATTTCCTTAAACGCAATTTCTTCTTATCCTTCAACTTTCATAGCCATCCAAGTTCTCTTTACAAGAATTTTGTCAATTTTTTTTTATTGCGAGTTTGAAGTTTAAACAAAGGAATACATGTGAGACTGAAGAGACTGTAAAAAATAGAAAATAAAATAATGAGGACCCAACAAACTGAGAAAAACTCTCTGCCAGTAGTAGAAGAAAATTGCAAAGTTTTACAAAATACGCAACAGCCGTGTGAAATTTTGTTATAGTATTCCTTAGTTATGCTGTATGACTAAATTACATCCAAGAATAGATGCAATGTTGTATCCTATTACAGTCAAATCCCGTTATAACGAATACCATTGTAACGAAGTTTTCACTATAACGAAGTTTTTCTATGGTCCTGGCAAAAATCCTATTAATTTAATACTATTATGATCCCGCTATTATGAAATCTTTATAACGAAGTTTTCACTGTAACGAAGCAAATTTTTGGTCCCCACAGCGTTTTAATTTCATTATAACTAAATTTTATTTCGAACTTGCATTTTGTCCTACACCAGAGAGAGGCCACTTGGCTTCTTGTGTTATCGCCGTTGTGATCGCTGATCAACTGAAATAGTTTCTCCTTCACCAAGAGAGGGCGCTGCGGTCGCTATTGGTCTCCTCCAATCAGAATACTCGCCGCCCGTTGGTGCAGCATCACAGTGATGGGGGATATTAAAGGGCCGCTTTCGCATGGCAGTCAGTTTCAATTTCGAATCTCTACATCTCTACACTCTGTGACAATCAATCGACGAATCTCTACATCTCTACACTCCGTGGCAATCGACGACTGCTAAGACAAATACATTCCGTAAGTACCCATTCTGCATCACCAACTGCCATTTCGGCCATTTTTTTTTTAATAGCATTTGATAATTCTTAATTTTCTTTTTATAATTACACATGATATGTACAGTAATTAATATAAATCGGTATCTTTTTAAACAGTAACGAAAACTTGTACCGATATTTCAATTTTGACATAAGACTCTCGGCTGCTAACTTTGTAAGTAGGGTAATCCATTTCATATTTCATTAATTGCCATTTTGGCTGGCATCGTACATGTATTTTAAAAACGGTAGGGATAAATTGTACAGAAACTTAAAATTTCTTTTTAGGTGTACAAAAAATGTCTGGCGAAAGCAACAAGAAACGACGACAATTCACTTTAGGTGAAAAAGTCGAGATAATCAAAGACGTCGATGCTGGACATGTAATGATAAATAAAAATAATAATGAGACGATCTTAATCAGCTTAATTTAATCCTGTGGTACACAACAAATCATTTCGAAATCCTAACTCTACATTAAAAGGCTAATATTGATTGGTATTTGCCATAATTAAGGGTAAAACAATAAAAATATTTATATTCTCGGTTTAAAATATGCTATTTTTCATTTATTCTCAAATTAATTTGCAATCTCGATGTAACGAAGTTTTTGCTATAACGAAGTTAACCAGTGATCCCTTGAACTTCGTTATAACAGGATTTGACTGTATGTGGGGCAAATAAACATTCAAGCTTGAAGAGATTCTAACTTCTAACTTGACAGATACAAGAGTTGGAAACCTGTGCCCTAGCTGTCATTTACTAAATTTTGGTAGGTCGTCTTATATACAAAGTCATCCTATGCTCGGGGCAATACGGTAATTATCAACATATGATAATCCAATAATAAAACCAGGGAATATATAAAAAACGGAGGGGGGGGATTCAAATGAAACTAGCGCGTTTATACTTGTTCTTTCATTGCAAAACATCAATACATTAACCTAAACCAAGTGTTCAATAGATAATGAATTCAAAATGAACCATCGAAGATTCAAGAACGTCAAAAAATTCGATATCGAAACTTTTTTGAACATCGATACTATCGCCAAGCACTAGTGGATAAAATTTAATATACCTTACAGCATATTGTACAAATATATACAATATACAGCACATTAATTAGTGCATTATGTCACATTTTTTCCCTCAATTTTCCATCCACTCTTCCATTGTAAAAAGCAAATGCATAAGTCAAATCCCGAAAACAAGATGGCTACGGCCTTGGTAAACTGGCACTGTGTTCATACCAAGTGCGTCTTGAAAAATTGTCCAATAATGTTTTAATAAAGAAAGTTAATATGGTTACAATAAACTCTATTATTACATATTGTAAATAATTACAGTATCATTTTGAAAAATAAAAATATTGAAAGTGAGGCTGTTGAAAACTAGACTTAAAACTATGTGAATGACGAGAATGAGTATGAAAACTTTCATCAGATTTTTAGTGTGAGATAGTGATTTCGAAAATTCATATCTATTGGCAGGAGTAACATCTATTTGTTGTATGTTATTTATTGTTATTAATATTATCTCATGTTTAATAGACCCTGAAACTTTGTTGCTTTTCGTCTGGTTGCATTTTCTTTTACATTCATTAGGGACATTTGAAAATTTTCATCAACTTTTTAGAGAGTCAGGTGAAGAAGCTATGTTTGATGGTTTTCCCACAATTTTGTTACTATAAATTTAAACTTTTGTAATATATGTAGTTCTTTATGTAATAAATTTTTTTTTCCTTTTCTTGCCTCAGCTTATGCTCGAGTCATGGTGGTTTTTGAATTGTTTAGGTCAAAAATCGGGGGTTTGCTTATCCACGAGTTGGTTTATGCGTGAGTACCGTATTTTCGAGAATATACCCTACATCCCTAGATACCCCACGCAATTCCAATTTTATGTAAAATATTTTGGAAACCCTGCACCCCTGTATACCCCGCGGGATATCCAATATACAGGGTTCAAAAACATTCGAGGTAATATTATATAAAGCAGAAATTTAATTAGTATAATTAGTTATTTCAAAAACTAAACTCAATTAAAATTCATAAAAATTGTATTAGCAGTATAAAAAGTTAGTTCCAAAACATAAAAAATGAGAACTGGTAGAAGAGTTTATTATGCAGGAAAAGGAAAATCGAGCAGGGAATTCAACACAAAAGTTAACAAATGGTTCCAGCAGATGAGATAAGCAACTGATAAACGAAAGCAAACAAGTATCTCTTTATATATGTAAACTATGAGCACCAGAAGGGCCATGATTGGTTGTCAATAGAAGCCAGGAAATATTAGGCAATCAAAATAAAGCTAATCTAAAAGCCAGTCTTGATAAGTAAAGATATCTTCATGATTTAAAATTATTTTTATAGAAACAGGATATTTTGTA
>JAHWFO010015056.1:45733-101816 GCA_023313115.1 Rhysida immarginata
GGGGGGGGGGAGTATTTGGTCTAATCTCCCATGCTGACCAGACTGGTTGGGATATATATATATATTGTAGCGTGCTAGAAATTGAAGCTCCAATTTCCGACAGGCCCAGCCATTATTTAAAGGAAGTGATTCCTCCTCTAAACAATTAACCCTTTCCTCCTCTAAGTTAGGACCGCTCCAGAACCACTAGGAAAAAAAGACCCCTGAAATTGTTAAAGAAAAATCCCTTTTTGGAATTAATGAAGGGTAGGATAAATTTAATTTTATTTGGGTAAAATTCAAAAACTACTTTTAGTGGGAAAAGTATTTTTAAGTGAATAGTTAACAACCCCTAAATTTCCTGAGGGGGAATAACACAGAAATAAAACCTACTAAAATTTAACCCCTGCAGTAAATATTTAAAGATAATAAGAAAGAGAACTAACAAGTTCCAAACAAATATTTCTTTTATTACAATAAAAGAGTAATGCCAAGAATGAAATTCCTGCCCAAACGATGAAGTAATAACAAATTCACCGATCTAAGAGAATAATCGTATCGAAGACAAATGGATAATGAGACGAACAAATCGGGTCGACGAAACGGCATAAGACGAACAATACAGTGAGTTCATGTAATCATCTCAGTTTCATCACAGCCGTCATCCAGGTGAGGGTGAATCCAAGTGATACCGTTCATGACGCAGTCCGAAACTCAAAAGATCCTAAAACGTCTTGGGAAAAGCTAGTCGATCGGGAAGCAGGGCATTACATATATACATTTGGAAGTTAAAAAAAAAAAAAAATCTAATTTAAAAAGAAAGGAAGGATGATGAAAAGTTGAAAACAAAATATATATATATATAAATAAATAAATGAATAAAATAAAAGCAAGGAAAAAGATTAACTAAACAGAATACCAGGGACCACTGAAATGACTGAGCGGGAAAAAGATCACAACGACACACCTAAAGGTAAAACAAACTGACAATAGGATACACAAGCAGTTTTTGACAGGGGTAAAGGACGAGTCGGGGTTAGGTTGCTAGGCTGGATACAACGGATAAGTTCGAAGCACAGGCCCACACCGAACAAGGATGGAAATGAACGCACAAACACAACGCAACGTGATCCTGGAAAGAGGAAAAGCAATAAAAGAAAGAAAATACAAAAAAATATTCGGTAACTAAAAATACATTACAATATTCATAGAAATACAAGAGCATAAGGAAAAATAAACATAAAGCAACAAAGAATTAATTGCAGAACGACGATATGGGGAGCTAATTCAAACATTGTAGAGACACATAAAGTCGGCTAAGGGTGACAAAGCGACCCTGACTAAAGCTTGCATAGTGCTGTGGAAACGAACAAAAATTCCAAAGGTCAGTAGCTTGAAGATGATGGAGGAAGCTTAAGATGAACATTCCATAAGATCTAAATAAGAAGACAAAACTAGATGGTACGACGAAGAAGCCAACCAAAGTCCTTAAACGTCCGCTGACGGAGAAACTAAGTTCTGAAGAAGAGCGAGGTCACAACGAAGACCCGACAAGTAAAGTTCGAAGCGGTCCGAGTAGAAAGCTAAGGTTGGTCATTGGTTGGAAAACAGGAACTCGGTCGGGTAAAGGCAGGTGACAACCAAGAAACCAAACGTCAACCCAAACTATACACAAGTTGGTCGCGAATGGCAAGTGTAAAATGGAGCTTGGAAGGGTACCGGAGAAAGGCGTCCATGCCTTGGTCGATATCCATATCGACACACGTAAATGACCCAACAAAAGCTAACCACTTCCCGCAAGAAAAGGAGGCACCTCCAAAACCAGCACAACCAAGTCCAACCGACGAAGAGGCGACAGTTTGTCAGAAAACAAACAGGCAAGAGGTGGTATGTCAATGTAGTACAGACGGAGCAAAAAACAGAAGAAACGAAAGTTCGGTCGCGTCCGAACCAGCTTGGAAGACATCGTAACTCCAGCCAGTCAACAGCACAGGACAAGTAGTGGGCTAGGCTACCCAAAGATGAAGATTCCGGCTAAGTGCCTCACGCCATAACGCATGGAAAAGGAAGGATTGACTTCCTGAGGAGCAGAGTCGATGTGGCCACAACTAAGGCCAAAACTGCATCAGCTAACGACGTCGACGAGGCCAGGTCCGAGGCCAGACTGACTAACTGCACTCAAAAATGACAACAGCAAAAAAAAAGGACGCACGCGGCGCGGACGAGCGCGACGAACGTAACGAAAGTTATAAGACAACAATGACCAAAGAAAGGGAAAAAGATTACAACAATCACGGAGGCAAAAAATTAAAATATTCTTAAAATTAAGCTAGTAAAAATTCAAAAGTTGGAAGAAATATTTTAATTATACAAAAAAATTTAAGCTTCGCTTAAAAAGCAGGCGGAGGGACAACAGAGGCACGCTACAATACATATATCCACACACACACACACACACACACACACACACTTCTTGACATATATACCGTAATTTACGGTAAAAACGCCACAGCATTAGTTAGGCCGCACCCCCCTTCCCCTTTATGATAGACAAGTAAAACGAACTGGCTTAATTTAAGAGAAACCTTCAAAATCGGAATGAAAAACAAAAGTCAAACATTCTTCTTCATTTTCATCATTATCGTCAGCAATAGTTTTGTCTGGTTAATAAGCAGCTCTGTGATGTACAATCATGACAACGATTTCAGAAAACTGATACTGCTTCGATGTGATGCAGTTGCATTCCGCCCTGATGAAAATCAAACTAAATTAGCGCATAATATACATTACAGTACCTTAATCTTCCTGTATATACAATGTACAGTTCATTATTTATTACATTTATTCACTTTTCATTTGAATTTCCCAATTCCCGTCGCCATTTTATCACATCGAAACAAAGTTGCCCTTCATGGATTGAGAAGGTACATTCGTATTTTTTTTGGCGCCGGAAATTCAAATGAAAAATTGCATAATGAACTTCAAACGAAATTAGCGTATAATATACATCACAGAACTTTAATTACCCTGTATTTACAATATATAGTTCAATATATATTACAATATTTCACTTTTCATCTGAATTTCCCGTCGCCAATAAAATACGAATGTAAGTTTTCAAATGTGAAGGCCAACAAATATGTGGTAAAGTGGCATTCTGTTCATATTGATCACTTTGCTTTGCAATAATGGCCGACAGTGAAGGCGTATCCCACCTCGGAGGTATATTCCGAATGCGTTTATAGTTTTGTAATGAATCTGAAGGCACAAACCACATCAGGATACACGTTGTTTTTTTTTAGGATAAATCTTCACATTTAGGTGACGGCGACGCGCATTCGCTACGCTCCCGCTACACAACGGCCAACTTCCACAGCCAGCTTATGATTGGTGCGCACACACACATATACAGGGTGTTTTTGAATTGAGTACAGATTTTTTGTGAGATGATAGAAGAGGTCCTTAGAAGTATTTTTTGTCATATGAACATGGGGTCCCCGCAGCTCCGTTTACTTAACAATACTGCATTGAACAATTAAATGACACCGGGACACAGTTTGCGTTGGTAGGCCTAGATTATTTTATTTTTAACAATTAACACAAGCAATCTACTGTAATAACTTTTAAAGTAATTGTTTGCAAAGAAATTTCAAGGTGCACGTGCTTGTTTGTTGAAAAGTCTTAGGACAAACTTCGTCAAGGAGATTCCATGGTATCCAACCCCTTTCTAAAATACGATTAGTCCATATGTAAATGAACTAATCGCATTCTGGGAAAGTCATACAGTAGATTGCTTGTGTTAATTGTTAAAAGTAAAATAATCTAGGCCTACCTACGCAAACTGCGTCCCGGTGTCATTTAATTGTTCAATGCAGTATTGTAAGTAAACGGAGCTGCAGGGACCCTATGTTCACATGACAAAAAATACTTCTAAGGACCTCTTCTATGAACTCCCAAAAAATCTGTATTCAATTCAAAAACGCCCTGTATAGAGAAAACTGGAAACGAAATTGGTCTTTAAGGAGAACAAATTGCCTGTTAGCTATTTCTTTTGTGTTTTTTTAATTAAAATTTCTTATAGCTGGATACATGGTAGGGGCGAAGGAGCTGAAGATAAAAGCGAAGATTGTTTTACATTTTTAATTTTTTAAAGTTTTTTCTCTTAGGTTTCATCTGTGGCGGCATTACTGTCTGAGATTTTACATTTATGAACTATACATTGTAACTACACGGTAATTAAAGTTCTGTGGTGTATATTATACGCTAATTTCGTTTGAAGTTCATTATACGACTTTTCATTTGAATATCCCGTCGCCAAAAAGAAATACGAATGTAACTCAATATGAACAGAATGCCACTTTACCACATCAAACAATGTTGTTGGCCTTCATATTCGAGAAGTTACTTTCGTATTTTATTGGCGACGGGAAATCCAAATGAAAAGTGAATTAATGTAATACATATTGAACTATACATTGTAAATACAGGGTAATTAAAGTTCTGTGATGTATATTATACGCTAATTTCGTTTGAAGTTCATTATGCAACTTTTCATTTGAATTTCCAGCGCCAAAAAAAATATGAATGTACCTTCTCAATCCATGAAGGGCAACTTTGTTTCGATGTGATAAAATTGCGACGGGAGTGGGAAATTCAAATGAAAAGTGCATAAAGGTAATAAATAATGAACTGTACATTGTATATACAGGAAAATTAAGGTACTGTAATGTATATTATGCACTAATTTAGTTTGATTTTCATCAGGACTGAATGCAACTGCATCACATCGAAGCAGTATCAGTTTTCTGAAATCGTTGTTGACATGCTGTTTGGGGAAAAAAACGGTAGTTAAGCCGCAAAGGAATTTTTGACAACTTTTTTATTAGATAAGCCGCAGCATTATTACCGTAAATTACGGTACTGTCGCGATCTGTACGAGGTCTGTTCAAAAAATACGTAGACTGTTTGAATTGCGCGGGCCCTGTTGGTCCCAATCAAAATCGCTTGGTGTCTCCATCTTCTGACAGATCCGCTGATTACAAGGCAGTTTTTTGATTGCAAATATTAGTATTGGTTGATTAGCTGCGCGGTTGTTTGTGAAGTGTGTTTTTTTCGTTTGGCGGATTTTTAGAATGAGTGACTTGAACGAGCAAAGAGTTGCTGTGAAATTTTGTGTTAAACTCGGAAAAACTGCCACTGAAAAGGCGGAAAAGGCCAGAAATGTGGACGAGTGGTGACTGCTTGTTTCATCACGACAACGCTCCAGCCCATTCAGCCCTCAGAACTCGAGTTTTTGGCCAAACACTCGATCACTGTTCTTCCTCACCCACCCTACTCACCTGACCTCGCTCCTTGTGACTTCTTCTTGTTTCCCAAACTCAAAAGACCTTTGAAAGGAAGGAGATTTGAGACGATTCCCGACATAAAGGCAAATGCGACGAAGGTGCTGAAGGACATCACAAAAGAAGCGTTCCAGGACTGTTTCCAAATATGGAAACACCGTTGGGATAAGTGTGTGCGTCGGGGAGGAGAGTACTTTGAAGGGGACCCAGATGTGTAACTTCTGAATAAAGTATATTTTGTTTTATGACGTCAGTCTACGTACTTTTTGAACAGACCTCGTATACCTTAGGTAATACTAGGTTGCGATCTGTTTCTTGTGATTTGTTTAAAGTAGGATCCAGCAAAAACTCCACCGGTCAAAACTCCTAGAGTAAAAGCACAAATGAAGACATATCCCAGAAATAAACCTTAATTTTTATCTGATTTTTTTATAATTTATACATTATTTTATCGAATTATTTGAAAAATATCTGGGTGTTTTTTGTTTTTTTTTGTTTTTTTTTAATCAGAATTTACTAGAGTTTTTATTTTCGTATTTAGAGAGGGGGGCCTTTTTAATTTATTTTCTAATATTAATTTACTGAATTAATTGGTGATGGCATTGGCTATAAAATTTATATTACATATTTTCATTGTCGTGCATCCGGGTGAATAAGACATTAAATTTAAGTGGTAAATGAAAAATTAAGCCATGAGCCTACATTACAGTCAACAATGACTTAATTGTCAGAGCGTCGCGATCCCAGACGGGAATTTTCTTTTTCTTACCTATTTTCATTTATTATTTATTTAAACGCATTTAAATCTGCATTGTAACATTTTAACATCTTAGGCATCGTGATTAAATAAATCCTCTCAGACCACTCATCCATCAGCATTTCTTTAATAAATTTGATACATGGCGTCTTTGTTACTGTGTACATATACGGTGGCTACACTATGACCTATCCATTATCAGAATTATTTTTATATTTGTGGCGAAAGACCATGTGGCATAACGTAAAATTCCGAATGTACGAATAACTCCCGCAATAAGAAAAATTGTGACCACCCACACACAATTAGTTAACGTTCCTATATTAAACATGGAACAAAGGGCAAACATTAAGTTCTGCTTTAAACTTGGAAAAACCGCTACGGAAACTTACATGACAACCTGCAGATGGCTAGGAAACTCCATGACAGATTCCTTCCTGCGTTGAGCCACATCATAGAGCTCCTTTCCAAAATCCCTTTCCACTTTTACCTTACCGAAAATATTCCCTAATCGGGAACAAAATAGTGGGGAACTGTCTACATCAATCAGTTCCAGCTCGGCTGCCTTTCGCGCTGCGTTCTTTCAATTTGGCCTTAGCAATTGTCAATTTGATCTCCTCGGACCAATGTCCTAAGGCGCTGGATACTTTCGATCGCCTTCAAAAACCCGTTAGCGCTGATGCCGGTTCCATCAGCGGAGAAAACAGGAACTGTTCCCGTGTAACCGGCCATCTTTGGTTCCGGAACATCACCCACGTTTTCAGCGGCAGCCCGGTCATTCGGCATACTGCTGCACGTAAATTCCTCTCAGCACAAAACAATGCGAGACACTAAACCCAATACGCTCTATGAAAATTCCTTGCATGGTAACAGCCAAAGTCCTGCACCCTAGGACCCACAAGTCCCTGTTCGGGTGCCAGAATGTGACCACCTACGTGCGTGGGAGGGGCCTACTCGAGGAGTCTGGACAACGCCAACTCCGACGCGGTGCGGGACAAGGGTTTGAGACTTGTGTATGGCTAAAAAGTCCAAACAAGGGACACGTAAACTAAAATAGAGCTACTATTTTATTATGCATAAAACCCCTTTTACACCTATTAACAACACAACAATATAACAGTGCAATTATGCAGATTGATAAGCCAAGAAACAAAAAAATCCCAAAAAAGTAAACGTTTGGTGCCCAAATAACTTAAAGAATCACCATAGAGAGCACAACTAAATACTCATTTCACCTTCTTCCCCTTTAACACAGCATAAGGAACCCAGGACAGTGCCATGAAATTAAACTAAACAACACCCCTTATATTCCAATAAAGGTGCATAAGCACACAATTATCACCCAACTATGACGCGTGCGCCGCATTACACACTAAATGTGAACCATGCAACATAGCATGAATCAGAGGTCATGCTCTCTGCTCTCGAACAACCAGCCAACATTTCGCAGTAGGTCATGTGGCCCCAAACACGAGCGAGCTAGGAGAGCGTCGCGCCTCCCTTTTAAATTATCCCCTGACCAAACGTCCATTACATCGTGACTGCATCAGAGTCAAGAGGACCACATAACAGGGAGGGAGGCAGTAACCCTTTAAATACTGACAAAAAATTGACCACAGACGCAATGCTCCACCCGTGCGATACTGCGAACCAAGTTCCTACAGCGTTCTTGCTACGCACTTACTATAACAAAGCGCGACTTACTAGCCAGCAGCTGCAGAGATCATGCACTCGGGAAACAATTACTTAAAAGCATAAGCTAATACAATAACACTAATACAATTAACATCACTCTTTTCTACAGGTGACGTTAAACTAAGCAGACAATGGTCAAAAACTAAGACTATAAATTACTGTTCCGCTGAACCGCTATAAAACAGCATTAAGCATAAATTACTCAGGGATGCACACTCATATTCACCAACACTGACGTGGTCAGAATGCAGCTAAAACTCACTTGACGCTTATTCAATAAAACATTAAAGGAACAATCTCTCCAAAACTAGAAGTCTTCCAGAAATGTTGATTTCTTAACTTAGAAGATCCGATCTGGCTTTACCCTTGCTGCATGGAACGCTGTTCATCGGAAAGTTCGAGACTGACTTTAAACAGCATAACTCCGGGAAACCAGACTTCTCTTGACGATCAATTAAAAAAAAACAAACTAGCTTAGCTTCTTTTGAATAAATGTTAATGTTTATCACATTCTTGCAAGCTAGATCGTAGGATCCACCCGATAAAATTAAAGATTTTATCGTTATGGCGGCTTCTTCTATCGCCGACATTGCATGAGCGTCTTTTTCTAAAACAAAAGAACGAAAACGCATTGCGCTCATCGCCGCTCTTTTTTCTTCTCTATTATTTTTAATATAAAACAAAAAACACGCAGAAAAGATTGTCGAGCTTCTCGGAAAATGTCTAATCATAACAAACAAAAGCTATAACGTACAACTTAATTGTTACAGCCTCCGACGGTTTGCATAAATAGACAACAATCCTCCCATTAACTAGACAATAAATAAAACTGGCATCACAAATTCTTACATACTACATAAAGATTCGGTATAATACGTTTTGGGTTCAGTGTCAGTCTCTAATTAACCAGAAATAGCAACCCAACAGCAGTAAACAATCGCCAATTAATCAAATATACCGGCCTGATAATCCACCCCCCCCCCCCCCATTTTCGCGATTCATACGAGCCACCACTATCACTGACAGGACGTTTATTTCCACCCACGGGAACGATTATAACGGGGAATAATATGGGCGTATATGACTGTGTAGCCACCCAATCAAACATACACTGACTACAGTCACAAAATAACCAGATTTTAAAAAAGAATTATACAGTAAAATTAATATAGGAAACATTTTTAACCCCTGCCCTCACCGCACAATAAACAATACCAGGAAAAACTTCAATAAATTTTCGGATGTTTTGATAAAAAATGATCTAACAATTATTAAAAAACAATATAAAAATTAAGGCTTCATTTGGAGGTTTTATGCTTTTACCACAGCTTTTATTTCTGGATCAATCCATATGAAGTGATCCAATGAGGGTCGCTTGACCATTTTTAAATATTTTGATTTTTTTTATATGTGATTACCCTATAATTGAGAAGTTCAAAACAGTTTTTAAAAAAGTTTTACCTTGCACAGTTACTGAATGGTGGCCATTTTTATTTGTAAGCGCATGACCATTTTTCAATTTGGAGACATTAGTGTTAATTTGAATATGTCCCTCAAAGTTACAACATTGCAATTGACATGATTGTTTTTGGAAAAGTCTCCTCTACAACATCGTACCCATTATTACCCAAAATACCCTAAATTCAAAAATAACCAGTCAAAATGGCCTCCAAAGTTTGGTATTGAAAATTTAAAAAATCCACTTTTTATACCCAAAAATAACAACCAAGGTGTGGTTTATCAGAGTGTATTTTTTTTTCTCTAGTTAATGACAAATGTTTACTTAATTTTTTATAAATTTTTGAAATTTGAAAATCTTAAATTTTTGTATAGTTTGGGCTATTTATCTCTGGTGGGACTGAATATAAAAATTTTTTTTTATATAAAAAAGATTTTTTGCACAATTTGTACACTTATACAATAGCAAAGTACTGTAAAAATTTCAACACTGATATTTGACTGAACAAAGATATGAATTTTTGAAAATGAGGAAATAATTCACATTATGCTACAATTGATCTTATGGTTGTTGCCTGTTTAAATGGTTTATTGTTTCATTATAATAAAATTTAATTGTATCCTATATTTAGTTAACACTATCACCCAATATTTAGTTAGTATTATTTATTTTAATAATAAAATATTAAACAATAGGAGCTTTTGCTTTAGTTGTATGTTAAAAAAATTGTCCATTTACATCTAGGTTTATTCTCAATTAAGTAGCACATTATTACGAGGTGCATTCAAGTTCTAAGGTCTCCAAATTTTTTTCTTAACCCAGAAAGTTGTAACTACTGTTACTTCTCGACGTAATCACCGTGAAGTCTAACACATTTTTCACAATGGCGGCGCCATGATTCCTTGGCTGCTGAGAACTCATCTTTAGGGGTATATTTTGCCCACTAGTAAATCGCTGATGTAGCAGCAGCTCGGTTGGGAAACTGGCAGCCACGGAGAGTGTCCTTCATGATTTGAAAAAGCCAGAAATCGCTAGGAGCGAGGTCTGGCAAGTATGGAGCATGGGAAACCACCTCAAAGTTATTTTGAGGAAACTGCTGAGTTAGGAGTGCTCGATGAGCAGGGGCGTTGTCTTGATGAAAAAGCACCCGTCCAGCCTTGTTTGGTTGTTTCTCATGCAATGCTGGAAAGAATTTTGTTCTCAAAACATTTTCGTATGAATTAGCTGTAACACTTGTACCCTTTGGAATACAATACGTGAGGATTATGCCTTCGCTATCCCAAAGCATGGCCACCATAACTTTCTTAGCAGAGGCCATGACTCGAAATTTTTTCGGTGGCGGTGAATCAGCATGTTTCCAGAAGATTGGAGTTTCGTTTCAGGGTTAAGAAACCACGTTCCATCCATCGTCACAACTGATGAAAAGAAAGCACCATTCATTGCTTGAATTCATCTAGCCAATATCACACATGAATTAGGCAACAGCCATAAGATCAATTTGGATGAAAGGTGTGACCCCAAAGTATGGGCAGTCACACTTGTCAAAGAAAGGAGTCAAACTCAGGCATAAAGAATGTGGTCTTTATTAAGTTACAAAACAAGAATACTAAAAAAAACAAAAAAACAAATTACAAGGCAAGCTAAAGATGAATAAGGAAGTGAGGTTCAAAATACTTTAAACAAATAAATAAAAGGAACACAATAGAATATACAAAATGGCAAAACACAAAGTGCTGTGTGTTTCTTTTGAAGGGAGGAACACTGAAATACTAAAGTTCAAAGTTCATTAATGACATAAAATAAAAATAAATTCACAGAGAAAATGGCTCCTTACCTCACAAATAAAAGTACTAACAGTGAAACAACTTATCTCAACCAAACTAAGCTCACAATAAAAGAACAATCCCCAATTCCAGAATAAATAAACAAGAACTCAGTAATTCTCACAATAAAGAAATCATCCCAATCCAAAATGCAAAAACAAATACATCAAAGAAATCCATACTTTATACTTAATCCAAATAACGTGAGCTAAAGATTCCCAACAATTAATCTCAAAGACTAAAAAAACTACCACAAGATAAAAAGATTCCCCCCAAGGAAGTAGTTCACTAAATGTAAAAAATAACCCCAACAATAAATACTAGTGCAACGCACATGAATCTTAATCCAACAATACTAAATGAGGCTTAACCCAATAGGTCCAAATAAATAAGGCTTCCAAACACCCACAACACGGAGGCAGCCTGGTGATCAAGTCATTCAACTCGCATTTTAAATAATGTGAAAAAAAAAAACTACGTTGCGCTCCCAGGTTATCTGCTAATATAACCTCTTGGAATCACTCATGATTCCCAGTAAGAACTAAATAACATACTGTTAAAAGAGCACAACAAGTAACAACCTACCTGCCTCACTCAAATGCCGAAACAAAAATAGACCTTCCCATATGAAGGTCTCCCAAAAAACACTCCGTAAGCCTACTACAACCCAAATACCGTGAGCCTCCCACTATAGTATTCATATGCGTGCCTACAAAGAATGAAAACACTTACTAGCTAATTAAAATCAAGGAATAAAATACAAAAAAAGTACAAAAACGTCAAGGCATCAAAAAACAAACAAATGAGGCTTAAAGAAAACATACAATCTTCAATGGCCGCTGCTCGTTTCTAAACATCAACACAAAAGCCTCCCACCACAAATATCAAGACGTAAGAAAATGAAACAAACAGTAATTAAAGCACTCAAAAGTAAATACACGGTTAATCAATAGATAAAGTCTATTTACAAAAGGAGAGAGTTCACCTGAAGAAATATCGACAGGTCACCACTCCACCGCAAAAAAGGAAACGCACTGCCACTCACAAGTCCATAGAGAACTGGCCGGTGTCGCTCCACAAAACACGGGGCACAGTTGAAAGTTGCTTGCTGGAAGTGTCCATCACCGAAGAGAAGCTAAAATGATGGCTGACAAGCACGCAGGGACCAAAATACATGCCGCAGATGATCCACCTCGACGGCTTCGACAGAAGGGCTCAGTGGGCCAGGGTGGGGAACACGTTAGGCCTATAGATGGTCCGGCAACCCAACTGTCTAGGCCGCGTTGGTCGCCACCTCTCTCCGGGGACGGTATCTCCTCCTGCGGGGCTGGTCATCAGGCTTCATCAAAGACTCTCCTGCAGCATGATGTTGTTGCTGGTTTGCCCGTAGCCTAAAAGTGTTCACCCAGGGCTATAAATAATAAAATGTAAGTGTCTGAAAGCATCCTGGGAGGATTCAAACACTGATTCAAATCGTGTGCCCATTGGCTGGAAGCGCAGACATTCTCCACTAAGTCCGAGTCCAACTATACCAACTGGTGGCAATTTCGGAAAACCGTCAGAAAAATTTTCAACAAGCGAAGGGCGAAGAACTCTAACGACTCACAAACAAAGAATAAAAAAAACAGGCGAGGCTAGGCGTAATAAGTACAATAAATTGTAAAAACAACACCAAAAAAAATTACAAACGTGATAATTCTATCTCACAATTGTAGTGTAATGTGAATTATTTCTTCATTTTCAAAAATTCATATCTTTGTTCACAATCAAATATCAATGTTGAAATTTTTATTGTACTTTGCTATCGTATAGGTGTACAAAATGTGCTTACTTACTTACTTACTTTTCAAACCTGCTTATCCGTTAGGGTCGCGGGGCAGCAGCCCTATGGAGGATCTCCAGCGATCGCGATCTTCCGCCATCAGGCGCATGTCCTCCCTGGTAATATCCAAGCGACTCGAACCCAGATTCTCCATGCAGTCTAGCCACCTGGTTCTAGGCCGACCTCTTGGTCTCTTACCCACTGGCTTGGAAAAAAACAACTGCCTAGGAAGACTAGTTTGCGGCATCCGTATCACGTGGCCATACCAGCGCAACTGAGATCTCTCAATGCGGAGAAGTAGCGGCTCAACACTTAAAGATTCCCTTATTGTGCTGCTGTACACTCTATCTAGTAGGGTAACACCTGCCACACCTCTCAGAAATCTCATTTTGGCCGCTTGTACCCGCGATCGCACTCTTTCAGTCATTACCCAAGCCTCATGACCATAGGTGAGAATGGGGACAAAGATAGATTTGAAGACTGAGAGCTTGGCTTTGTTACCCAGCTCGCGTTTTGTTACCACGGATCGCCACAGTTCACGTCTGACACAGCTTGCTGCACCGATCCGAGCATCCAATTCTTTCTCCTGCCGTCCATCACTCGTGAATGCAATCCCGAGATACTTGAATTTCTCCACCTGTCTCAATGAGGCTCCCCTAACATGGAGAGCGCACTGAGCAGGCTGTCTTGAAAGGACCAGAACCTCTGTTTTAGCCACACTGATCTTCATCCCAGCTTCTTCACATTTGGCTGCAAACCGGTCTAGTGCATGCTGAAGGATCGTGCGAGAAGACCCAAGGAGGACAAGGTCGTCAGCAAAGAGCAACCTCTCCACCAGGCAGTCGCCCACACAAACACGCTCATTGCCTCGGCTGCCCCTGTCTATCCAGTCCATAAAGCTAATGAACAAGAGGGGCGACAGTACGCAACCTTGGCGGAGTCCAACACCCACGGTGAACGGTCTTGACTTAATGCCATTTATCCGGACACACATCTCAGAGCTTTTGTACAGAGACATGATAGCAACCAGTAATTGCCCATCCACTCCATACTCTTGCAACACTTGCCAGAGCTTCTCCCGAGGAACTCTGTCATATGCTTTTTCGAGGACCTCTTTTGCATACTCCCAGGATTTCTCAAAGATTTGCCTTAGAGCAAAGATGTGATCCGTCGTGCTTCGGCCAGGTCGGAAACCACACTGCTCCCCCGACAGTTTGGAGTCAACTATTTCCTGACTTCTCCTCTCCAGACACTTAGCGTATACTTTCCCAGGAATGCTGACCAAAGAGATGCCTCGATAGTTGTTGCAATCTCTCTGATCTCCCTTTTTGAAGATAGGGATCACAATTCCTGTCTGCCATTGCTTAGGGGCCTGTGCAGATATCCAAGCAACCTGACACACTCGAGTCAGCCACAGGATACCATCCTGATTTAAGGCCTTTAACGTCTCGGACCGGATTTCATCATCACCTGCAGCTTTGCCAGTCTTCAGGGACTTAATTGCCCATCTGACTTCTGTTTCAGTGATTTTACCGTGACTATTCTTTGCTGCAAGGTGCACCTCGTATGCCTCAGTTGTTGTTGCCACCGGATTAAGAAGAGATGCAAAGTATTCCTTCCACCTATGCAATACGCTCTCCTCCGTTTTCAGAAGCCTCCCATCTGAACTCCTAATAGTTTGTGATGAAAGAGACTTCTTTCCACGGAGGCGGCGCACGGTCTGCCAGAACACCTTGTTTGCCGAACCATAGTCTGCCTCCAATTTCTCCCCGAACTTCTCCCAGGCCTTGGCTTTAGCTGTTGATACTGTCTTTGCTGCTGCTTTTTGCGCCTGAGTGTACTGCACTCGACTCTAAGTTGACTTATTTGGAAGCCATAGCAAATAGGCTTCCTTCTTTGCCTTGACAGCTTCTTGGACTTCACCGTTCCACCACGCAGTCCTTTTCTCACCGCCCTGCGCCACACTCAGCCGCTTACCATAGCACAATGCAGCCGAAGTAATCACAGCAGTTTTAAACAACTGCCACTCCTCTTCAACAGTACCACGATCACTGGGTAGTTCTTTGAAACTTGAAGATCTGCAAAGGTCTTCCTCACAGCTCTATCCTCCAATGCCTCCCATTTGATGCGCCAAGTTTGTCTGAACCTAGTATTTTGCTTGGTTGGCATGGATTCAGAGAACCGCAAAGTGCAGACAACAAGGTGGTGATCAGTTGATAGTTCTGCCCCTCTTCTCACACGTGTATCCAACACTGATCGGAATAAATCGGCTGAAACAATTACAAAATCAATCAGTGACTTCTGGTCCATTGCATCCCTGTACCAGCTATACTTATGGACATCCCTGTGCTGGAGGAAGGTGTTTGTGATGGAAAGTCCATTGTTGCAACAGAGATCCAATAAGCACCTCCCATTCGCATTTAAATCGGGGTCACCATTTCTCCCAATCACGCCTTTCCACGTTTGGTCATCAGCCCCTATGTGTGCATTGAAGTCGCCCATCAGGATGACATAATCTGCACTTCCTCTCCTGCTAAGAGCAGCATCAACTTCATCTAGAAAAAGTGGGTATTCTGTGACTGCATTCGGAGCATATGCAACGAATAGAGAGAGAGACCGTTTCCCTATCTGAAGCCTCAGGAGACACAGTCTTCCACCTAAGGGGGTCCAATCTGCAACATAATCTGCCAGCCGGAGACTTGTGAGTATCCCCACTCCCGCCTGGGCAGTCATGTTAGAGTCGACACCAGAGTAAAAAAGCTTCCACCCTCCTTCTAAGTCCACAGTTCCAGAACCCGGACGTTTTGTAGAGTTAATACCTATGATATCCAGCTTCCTCCACTAACTCTGATTCCTTTCCTGTCTTGGAGAATACGTTCCAAGTGCCAATTGACAGCACCCGATCCCATTGTCGCTTTACCCGTTTCTCCTCCTGGGTAAAGGCATGCGCTGCCCCCGACCGTTTCCCCAAGCGCATAGCGAGTGCACTGGTGGGGCTTCTCGGAGGCATTGCTCCGAGATAACAGCCGGGAGACTGTCGACTATTTTTCGAACGAGAGCCTCTGCCTAACTCCCGAACGCAGGTGACTTTAACCTGCGCCACACCCGATGCAGTAAGAATTCTCTCATTCGTCGACATCATGAGATATATGTTTGTTTGGATACTCTTCGTCTCACTTCTCAACCATGACCTTTCTGGTAAGGGTGACCCTAAAGTAGCCGTGCTACAACCAGCATAGCTCACAGAATCCCTGAAGCACCCAAACCCCTGACCCACGGTAAGTGGGCATCCACTCAGGGGACAAAATGTGCAAAAATCAAATTTTTATATTCAGTCTCACCAGAGATTACTAGCCCCAAACTTTACAAAAATTTAAGATTTTCAAATTTCAAATATTTATAAAAAATTAAGTAAACATTTGTCAGTGTTCTTGCTCTACATATGGCTAGTAGTGTATGATATCTAACTAGAGAAAAAAATACACTCTGATAAATCACTCCTTGGTTGTTATTTTTGGGTCTAAAAAGTGGATTTTTTAAATTTTCAATACCAAACTTTGGAGACCATTTTGACTGGTTATTTTTGAATTTAGGGTATTTTGGGTAATAAACAATGTTGCAGAGGAGACGTTTCTAAAAACAATCATGTCAATTACAATGTTGTAACTTAATCGAGTGCAGAGATATTGAAATTAACGCTAATGTCTCCAAATTGAAAAATCATCATGCGCTTACAAATAGAAATGGCCGCCATTCAGTAACGGTGCTAGGTAAAAAAAATTTATAAACTGTTTTGAACTTCTCAATTATAGGGTAATCACATATAAAAAAAACCAAAATATTTAAAAATGCTCAAGCAACCAACTTAACTTTTATTGGATCACTTTATATGGATTGACCCCTCTGGGGTTTTGTACCTGTGTTTTAACTCTGGGTGTTTTTTCCTCCTTTGCATTTTAGACTGGGAATATTTCTGATCATTATAATAGTAGTAAAGAAGGTGGTTCACTTGGTCACTGTGACTGTGTCGGGCCCATCGATCTCCTACTGGTGAAATTAAACTTTATAATTGACCAGAATTATTCTCTAGTATCTGAGGTCTCTGCTCTCAAACGAAATAACTAAGGCCTGTAGATTCTGGTTAATGGTCAATCTTCTCAACTGAAGCAAACACTTGCCAAACTTTACGCCCTTAGAAATTCAGCATGATCGAATGACCCAAACCATCTTGTCACACTCCCTTAGAATCACTTGAACTCCTCGTTCTCTCATCCTATTGTTTGAAAACTCGCTGAATATCTCTCAGCGTCAAGATAAGGTGGAAGTGAGAAGTGAAAAATGCCCATTAATTCCGTAAAATCCAATAATTCAAGATATATCTTTACCTTCACCTTTCTGTAATGCTGTCAAATTTGGTACTCTGTCTGCTAAAGTTCAAGGTGGTTTAATGAACCAACAAATTTATAATAATCATGGTGGTAAAACCCAGTGCAAAAGTTTCACCAGCAATACTGTTGGGAAATGACTTGTACATAAAAGTTTTGAAACTACAGAAGACTTGCCTAAAAAGTATGCCATTATTCAAGGCTCTGGGACTAGACTCACTCTCAAATAGGCACAGCGCAGTATTTCTTACCACAAACTTTTTATCACACGCTTGATGCCTGGCACTACTGAGGAAAATGTGTTGGAGCATATTTCTTCTTTTTCTCCTACACAAGCTGTTTGCCAAAAACTAAAACCAAAGTGCCCTCATTTTGCCTCATTTTATGTTTCCATTCCTAGAACTGAGGTTGATAAATTTTATCTATCAACAAACTGGCCTGGTGGAGTTTTAGTTCTTCCTTTTAAGGGTCGGCTTAACCCCAAAGTGTTGTGTAATTCGTTGCCTGTAACAAATGGGGAATTGATGTCTTTGGCCGGCAATATGAACAAGATGACAAAATCACTTGTACATGAAAATATGGCTAAGGATGCATCTCCTTTGTCAGATGGTGCTATTATGGATTCTGTGTCCCTAACTAATCCTCAGTGCTCGGATCAAATTATGCCTACTTCAGCATCGGAGGGCTCAGTTGACTCAGTGCGTAACTAATTCTAGTAATATGGAGATTTACTATCAGAATTGTAGGGGCTTTCGTACAAAGCTTTCTTCTTTGTACCAGTCAGTTCTGTTGGAAGATTATTCTATTATCGTTCTCAGTGAAACCTGGTTCATCTCAGATATTGCCTCTTCTTTGCTTTTGATTCGCGGTACACTATTTTCTGCATGGACAGAACATTTGCCTCCTTTGGTGGGGGAGTTGCTCTTGCGATTAAAAACGATGTGTATAGCCTGCCCATCTATAGTACAATTACTGAAATTGATCATGTTTGGTGCAAAGTTATTAATCAGAATGGAGGTTCACTTATGATTGGCATCAGGAGTGTGTATGGTGCAATTATCGATATGATTTTAAAGTTTAAACGTTCGGTTATTCTTGTAGGTGATTTCAGTATCGACTTAGCTTCAGGAGGTCGTTACGGCCACTTAAAACGCTATCTAATTCGTGATCTTTTAGCTGTTTGTGGACTTCAGTTTTTGCTGCGTTTTGAACAGAATCCTGATGTTATGCTTGATACTGTTGTCGCAAATATTCATGCATCTATTGCTACTCTATGCGTTTTGAACAGAAGAAAATTGTCTGGTTCTGCCTGACAGCCAGTATCACAATGCTTATGTTCTTCGCATCAATCATTCTCGTAGTTCTAAAACTCCCATCACTTTGCTTATTTAAATCAGACTGGGAATTTAAATCTTTTATATGATTGTGCTCGCAGTACGGACTGAACAGTTTTGATAGAATGCACTGACGCTGATAATGCGGCTGAGTACTTTCATAGCACCTCTTTTTTAAATCCTGAGTAAAGCCATACCAGTTGCTCATGCTACAAGTAGAAAGTCTAGCAGATTTCCATTGTGGTTTTCGCAGGAGCTTATAAACTCATCAAAATCAAAAAGAAACCTTATGTGGATAGTGATTATGTAAGCACAAAAGAAAAATACTCTTTTACCACAACAAAATAGGAAATATAACAATACAACCTGATACTGGAAGCGCTTTTCAAATGCTTTGCATTTATCATTCAGCAGCCAAGGAGCACCTCAGAAGACTTCTGAGAGAACTAATGTGCTCCTGGACTGCTGAAGGATGATTGCAAAGCTTTTGAAAAGCACTTCCAGTATCAGGTTGTATTGTTTTATTTCTTATTTTGTCGTTTTGTTTTATTTCCTGATTTGTTATGGTAAAAGAGTATTTTTCTTTTTTGCTTACAAACTCTATCAAAGCCAAAAATCACATGCATAAGAAGCTTAATCACCCTGATCTTCGTGAAAAACACTCCTCACTACGTAAACAATGCAAAGAGCTTCAGCAGCAGAATTTTCATACTTACGTTGACACTATAAAAAACTGCTGCAACTCCCACCAGAGTAAGTTCTGGAACTATGTCAATTCCAAAAGAAAGGATCGACATACTATAACTACTATCAGGTCTTACCATTACTGATAGATTGGATATTAGTAACTGTTTTGCCCAGCATTTCAGTGAAACTGTCTCTACTTCTTTCAACACACCTCTCGGAGAACTGTCTACCTATTGTCCCCATTGATAACAGGGTTCATTGATAGAGATGTTGCCTACAGCATTAATAGATTACGGGCCAAGCCTTGCAATTCTCCGACAGAGGTTCCTTCCTTTATTCTCAAAGGCCTTCGAGATGTCATAATTATTTCTCTTGGGCGCATCTTTAATTTGTGTCTGAAAGCTGGCCACTATCCTAAAATAAGCAAGAGTGTGGTTGTGGTTCCTGCCTTTAAGGCATGGGTCACACGGGCGTAAAACTCTGCATAAATACGTCGGCGTAACGACGCCAGTGATGTCACTTCCGGTAAATAGCTTGGCACCGCGCTTTACGCCGAGGTTGAATTTTGTTCAACTTTTTACGTTGCGTAACTTCGTACGCCGGACATCAGCCAATCAGAAGAGCGATTGACTCGCCATCAAGATGGCCGACAAAAGAGCGATGTACAATAGCAAATGCGTTGTAGAAATAGTGAGGAAGTTTAGCTAACTTTTTGATAAAAAAAAAAAAAAAAAGTCCAGGCTATTAAAATACCGCCAGACTTTGTAATAAAGCTCGATACTGTTGGCATTTATGCTGAAGCTACTTCAAATGATGCCATGCATTAAAGCAATAGCGAAGCGACATCACAAATTGCACCGCGATTTATGCTGTCAGTGTAAACAGCTGGACGTCAACGTTTTTTATGCGACGTATTTACGTTGGCGTAATTACGTGGCGTTTTACGCCAGTGTGACCCATGCCTAAGGGTGGTTCTGCCAAACGGACTGACATTGCTAGCTATAGGCCGATCTCTATCCTTCCACCCACTGCCAAAGTCTTTGACAACATCATTCATAAATATCTTCTACAACGTGTCCTTCCTCATGTTCCTGCATATCAACATGGTTTCATTCCCCAACGTTCCGTTGTGAGTAATCTTGTATCTCTCACCACTCATGTTCATGATGCTCTTGACCAATGCCAGCAACTTGACGTGGTCTACTTTGACATGCAAAAGGCATTCATCTCTGTCAATCATGAGTTACTAATTAAAAAATTGCATGCATATGAGATTGTTGATAGACTCCTTCGGATAACGCGCTCTTTCCTGTTGGATCGACAGTTTGTTGTATCTATACGACATCATTCATTGTTGCCATATTCGCCTCATGCGACAACGGTCAACGCCGCCGTGCGGCGATTTTAGAAGTTATCATGTAGGACTTGTTTCAACCAGTAGCTTGGTAGTTGAGGCATGTTGTAGTTGATGCAATGGACAAAGTTATTCATTACAGTTTTCAGAGTGTTTCTTAAATATATCTAGTTTGGAAACGAATAAGAAAGGCCAGAAGCTTGATGAAAGTAAAAAAAAATGTTTTCAATGTAATAAAAAAAATTAATGAAAAAATGAACATTTTACGTTTGCAAAATATGTAAATTATGTATTAAGTAACATCATTTTTTATCTAAATGAATCGAGGTTTTTGCTATGAATTTTGGGTTTTTCATGATATGATAGATTTATTTATTTATTTTTTATTCATATCACTTTTTTCCAAATTTAAGATTTTTAACTTCTCCTAATTGATCATATGTTGATTTTTATTCATATGCTTACAAATTTCTGCAACACTATCCATCAAGTTTTGTATAGCCAACCAAAGGAAATAATCCACACGAGTTTAATATTTAATAATACATTTCATGCTAATGTGTTGTTTTAATAGCTTTTTTAATTATAATTATTTAAATTTAATAATCTTAATAATGTTAACTCCAAATGTAATATTAAATTATTAAAAATAAATTAATATTGAAACGGTAAAACTTAGAGTAAAATTCAAGTGTGGATTATTTCCCTTTGATGACTGTACATTATTACCTTTAAGAAAGAAAACTATATTTCTTTAAATTTCTGATCACATTAAAGAACAGTTTTCTTCCTAATTGCTTTTGATTAAGACTGAATCCTCGAGGATTCCAGTTGAAAGGCCTTAATACATTGCTTTCTCATTTTGTTTCTCAGAAGAAAGGCCAGAAGCTCTTATCCATGCTTCACGTTGGTGAACAAAACATTTTCTTTTTGGAAAGGAATAGAAAATTGTTCCCTTGGGACACTTATTTCCGCGTTCAACAACACAATAATTTGAATTAGAACTCATAATTTCTTAGCATTATCGTCAATCGTCACACTAATTCTGTGTGAAAACTACCCCGTCTCCCATAGAATGAGGAAGAAAAAATCCGCTAGGTTGCAGCTAAGTCAAAGTTGCACGAGGCGAATAGGCCTGACTGTGGTGTTCCACAGGGTTCTGTCCTAGGGCCTTTATTATTTGTTATCTTCACTGCTGACCTCTCCGAGAAAGCCCATGATGAAGCTTTGGCCTCCTATTAAACTCGAAGAATTTCGTCGGGATACAATGTTCAGAATTCAAAAACTATACAATGAGAATTCTGATGTCATTGATTTATTTAAATAATTTTCATCGTCATGTTACTATCCTGTCTTTGTGATTATGGTTATATTTATTGTTTATCATTTATTGAATTCATGCTTGTCATTTTGTATTTTTATTATTTTTTGTTTTGTATTTACTCCGTAATATTAATTTTATTTATTTATTACTTCTTTTCTTATTATTTTTTTATCTTGTAACTCCCATTCTATTTGCTCGATATTGTAGTTCCATGTTGGCTTGAATTATACTTCGTCCAACAAGAGAAAAATGGGGTGTGTTTCCGGTCTGATATCGACTACTCACTCATCCGCAATGCTTTGTGGGATCTCTCCTTCAGCGGGCTGCACAAGTCAATTTGCAATGGCGACGCCCGTGCAACAACTCTTCAGCCAAACAATGAAAAACTATTCACAGCCAGGCTAGGGAGATTTGTGTGGAACGCATTTTGCTACTTTAAAGGAAAATAGTGTTTTAAAAGCTCATCTGCTTTGATAGAAGAAACTTCCAAGGCAACGCAAGTTTCTTTTTCTTGCGTTCGAACAATTGTTCAAGAAGGAAACGAAGCATCTTCATGCGAAGCTACCACCCCCTCTCCTCGCTTTTCGACTCCTGAAAGAAAAGGCCCAGGGAATCTCGAACAACGATATATATAAAATTGAGTTAAAAGACAGTTTTATGAAGTGTACAATATTTTTAATTATTATTAAAGCAAAGCAACTGAATAATATTAAAGCTTCTGCTGTAATATAAAGCGCTTCTTCAATGAGACATGAGACAGAAGTGAGTAAGCGCATGAGGCCCCCTTTCTCTGATTGGCTAATCTGAAACTTCCTGTGACACACCCTGTTTTTCTCTTGTTGGATGAACTATAGGTGCTTTTAGTGTGCACATGTCGAATGCGCCCTTATCATGGCGATTCGCAACTTGTAGTAGAAGTAATTTTGGTGAAAGTGAAACTAACCCTAAAAGTGAAAGTGAAAATGAATTTCTGATTGAATCATCTTTTATAGGGGTAATTCCTGCTTTCACAAAAACATTTCACGTTGTATTTTCTTGAATTGTCTGCCATGCAAAATATATCCATTTGGTTGAGTGATTTGTGTTAATTTTTGAACTTTATTGTTACAGATTATTAAAATTTTAATAATAATTCGATAAAACCAAGACAAATGTTAAATTTTAATAAGCAAACGATATTTTCAGTCGCTGTTACAAAAATCTGTGCTATTTGTTTCCCTTTCCACTAAGATTCAGGGTTTTCCCTGCATCTTAAGATGGCTGCCAAGCTGAGATGCCTATCAGCACATGGTTTTGGTTTAGCGACTATTATTTTGTGTGAAATCTGTAATAAAGTTCAAAAAGTAAGGCAAATTTGTCCTGGTTTTATCAGATTATTATATGCAATTTTAGGAAATTGAGAAAAAGAGTGAAAAACTTTTCTGTAATGTATACAGGGTGTAACTAAAGGTGTGTTACAAACTTTGGGGAATGATAGAACTGGTCAAAATAAGCATTTTTTGTTCTATGAACATTGGTCCACAACTGCATTGTTTAAGAGTTATAGCAACTGTTCAAAATGACGCCCTTCAGCGTCAATGCAGGCTTGCATTCGTCGCTGTACGTTGCAAGACACCCGTTGCAGCATCTGCTGGGAGTCCCTGATGTTGTCTGCTGCTACAGCCAATCGTGCGATGAGTTCCTCCACTGAATTAACCATTGTTTCAGGGACTTTAGGTGGGCCCACACAAAGAAATCCAATGGTGTTAGGTCTGGTGATCGTGGCGGCCAGGTAACTGGACCACCCCGTCCAATCCAACAATCGCCAAACGTATCAGTGAGGAAGGCCCGGACATGCTGTGAGAAATGTGGAGGTGCACCATCATGTTGGAACCACATTACTTGACGGATGTTAAGAGGTATGTCATCCAACAGTTCAGGCAGCACCTCCTGAAGAAAGACGAGGTAGGTTTGTGCATTCATACGAGCTGGGAGAATGTACGGCCCAATGAGGCGATTGCCAACAATACCAGCCCACACGTTGACAGAAAATCGTTGCTGGAAGCGCCTTGTCGAAATGGCATGTGGGTTGATACGGTCCCAAACATGGATATTCTGGTGGTTGAAAATGCCTTCCCTGGTGAAGGTTGCTTCATCAGTGAACAGCACCTGCTGTGGGAATGCTGGTTCCTCTCTACAACGTGCAAGAAACCATCTGCAGAATGCCATACGTGGTGCAAAGTCAGCAGCTCCAAATGCTTGCACTCGTTGCATACGAAACGGATGAAACAGTTGGTCATGCAGAACTCGCCAAACAGACATGTGATCTGTGTTCATGATGTGTGCAAGCGCACGGGTGCTACATGTTGGTCTTTCGTGAACTCTACGAAGCACAGCTTCTTCGAATTGAGCGGTACGACTGGTGCGAGCGCGACCATGCTCTCCACGCATCACAGCTACACTTCCTGTTGCTCGTAGACGTCGCACAAGCCGAGCAAACATTGTGTGAGCTGGCTGACGACGTTGTGGAAACTGCCGTCTGTACAGACGACAAGCAGCCCTTCCATTACCGTCTGCAGCACCGTACACAACAACATGTCAGTGCACTCGTTAAAGGTGTAGTCCATATCTGGATGCGATCACACACGTTAGATTTTTTAGTGTGCAGGATCTGCTTGCATGGTAATGTGATGGTGTGGTCATGTTACTTTAAAAATTTACATGACCATACCATAATTCAGAAAGGGGTGTGTCATAAGCCTGCATTGATGCTGAAGACGTCATTTTGAACAGTTGCTATAACTCTTAAACGATGCAGTTGTGGACCAATGTTCATAGAACAAAAAATGCTTATTTTGACCAGTTCTATCATTCCCCAAAGTTTGTAACACATCTTTAGTTACACCCTGTATATTTAATATTGGAAAAAACTTTGTTTGAAATGCCTCCCCCCCCCATCGTATTTTCCCTTTTTTATTAAAAAAAAAAACTGAATATTATACGCAATTTATTATAATGCACAGTAATGTGTTTTTTTAACTTTTATTTTGCATAATAAGCGTATTATATCCCGAAAATTACGGTACGTTACTTCTCTTTTACTTGTATCTTAAATAACCCCATTTTGGGCCTTTGGCCTGTTGGGGGGCAATAAAGGGGCTTGGCCTTCCAGTTTGGTGGGTTATTCCCTGTTGTTGTTGTTACCTATTATTATTATTATTCAGTTCCAGGTTCCAATCAGGGTCAGACTTGTCCATAATCGCTCCCTTTCCCATCCCAGTTTCCACAGTTTCCCCCAACTGCAGCCACACTTCCCCGCTAATCCAAGACTGCGTTACCGTCCAGCCGAGTCACCGTACAGCCGAGTTCTACCTTCTTTCTGTTCGTTCTCCCTTGTTCTGTTTCTTTCTGTAGACTTGCTTTAAATTTTCATTTTGTCCTGACCTCTACTTCTAATTTTTTTGCTTGGTTCTTATTTTTACTTTTGTTCTTGTATATACCATGTTCTTCACACAGTGTTTTTAAATTAGTCTCTCTCTCTCTCTCCCTCTCTATTAGTTTTACCTCCATTAGTTAATCGTTTTTCTTAAGTTTTTTGTTTTTTTTAAATTGATTTTATTTATTTTATTTACTTACTTGTATATATTTTCTTTCCTGGCTTATAATATTTTAATATTTTCCTCATTATTTTAATTTACTTATTATTATTATTATTATTATTATTATTATTATTATTATTGTATGCACCTTATGAAATGTAGAACACATACATATCTACTTTCTAAATTAATTGTGATGAATTTGTGAAACACTGAAAAGCTGTCAATTACCCTGTGTGACGAAGAGGCCAATCAATCTCTGTATTAAATAAAATATCGTAGTACCTTAATGATAGACTGACTAATATTCAGTCTTGATATGGTCAAAATAACCTTTTAAAAAAAAAAAAAAAATTATTATTATTATTATTAATATTATTATTAATGGTCTAAGAACAAAATCCACTCTTTTTCGTCAAAACTTATCTTCCAGGAATTACGATGTCATCGCACTCACTGAGACCTGGCTACAAGAAAATTTTCCCAGTTCCGAATTTTTTGATGATAGTTATCGCGTGTTCAGATGCGATCGGCCCACGGACAATAGAGGGGGAGGGGTCGCTATTGCTATTCGTCGCTCCCTATCTTGCGTTCCTCTTCACTCCAGTATCTCCAGAATTGAAAATGTGTGGATTAAGGTTCGAGACAGTCATCATGGATGGACTCTTATCGGCTGCATTTACCTTCCGCCAAGTCTTCCTGCAGAAGACATCCGTAGTGTCTTTGACGAAATTCTCGAACTTCTAATACACTTTCAAGGGAATATCATCTTAGTTGGTGACTTCAATATCAATACTCCATTAGGAGATTATTATTATTCAGTGCTTAAACAATCTTTGCTTAATGAACTGCTGACAACCTGTGATGTACGGCAATACAATGGCTTTACTAACTCTTCCGGAACTATTCTTGATCTTGTTATCTCTAACCTACGTCCATCTGTCCTGATTGAGGAAGACCCACTGGTGACAGTTGACAGGTATCATCCTGCCTTCATATTTCTGCCTCATTAAATCTGGTCCACTCATCAAACCCTCCCTCTAATCTACGCTGGGATTTTTCCAAAGGGAACTATTTTCAGTTGTACCAGGATACCTCCCTTTTTGATTGGAACGACGTTTTCAGCAGTTATGATCCCGAAGATTCCGCAAACTGCCTTATTAAAAATCTTACCGATATTGTTAGACGGCACATCCCCATGAAAACAAAACATAGTTCCCGCTCAAAGCTTAAATTCCCGAAGTGGTTTTCCTCCAACTTAATCAGTCTTATCAGGTGCAAAAACGCTTTGCACAAAATCTACCAGAAATCTGGAAATCCCAATGATTACGAACTTTACGCTAGTGCCCGACGTCATGCCAAGTGTCAACAACGAAAGGATCATCAGCACTATGTTCAGACGCTTGAACATAATCTTCGTTCTCAGCCAGCCTCTTTCTGGTCTTACATCAATAGCACCAGGAAATCTCATCAGCATCCTCCTGTAGGCATGACTGATGCTGGTGGCTACGACTCCACTGATGCGAGTGAGATTTGCGATATCTTTGCCACCCATTTTGCGAATGTTTCAAAACCTTACAATAATTCGGGTCATCTCTCCCTCCGTGGAAATGTTAACCCTAATATTGACGAGCCCATTATTCGCAATTCTCTCTCTACTGTGACTATCTCAGCTGAAGATGTTCTCTGGAGTATTCGTAGACTCAGATCCAAGCGATCCTCCTCTACCACCGACATTCCCTCTTTCATTTATAAAGGCCTTGCCCCTCACCTTGTGGCCCCACTTCAACATATTTTCAATCTTTGTATACAAAATGGCCATTATCCTTCCATTTGGAAGAGCACGATCATTGTTCCTATCTACAAATCTGGACTTGCTACATTACCCAACTACTATCGTCCAATCTCTCTTCTTCCCGTCATGGCAAAAATTTTTGATCGCATTCTTTATAAATATCTACTTCAGCAAATTTTGCCCTCTCTTCCTGCCTGCCAACATGGATTTCTTCCTGGGAGGTCCGTGGTTACCAATCTGGTTAGCTTCACAGAGGTGCTCATGAGCTCCTACGAGCAGCAGAGCCAGACTGACGCCATTTACTTTGACCTTTCCAAAGGCTTTTGACACCGTCCAACATGATCGTTTATCTCATAAATTGAAACTCCTTGGTGTCAGAGACAACTTTCTGGCACTCCTGAATTCTTACATTTCCAACAGACACAATGTGGTTCGCATCAACGGTCACTGCTCACGTCCCTTTTATCCGACCTCCGGTGTCCCTCAAGGCTCCGTTCTCGGTCCTCTTCTCTTTAATGTTTATACCTCTGACCTTCCTAATCATATTTTGGATTCGGGTATTCTTATGTATGCTGATGACACTAAGCTCTTTCGTACCATCACTTGCCCTCAGGATGTTTTGCGTCTTCAATGCGACATTAATCGATTGGAAGCTTGGTGTCAGGAGAATGGGCTTAGCATTAATGGCTTAAAATGTGCGCATGTTGCCTTTACCAATAAAACGAATCCCATTTACAATGCTTATATTGTCACCAATGCTACTATTAAGACTGTCAATCAAATGCGTGATCTTGGAGTCATTCTTGACGACAAGCTCACTTTTAATCCGCAGATAAACCATGTACGCACTAAAGCTCTGCGTTGTGCAGGGGCAATTATGCGTCACGGACATACTTTTTCTACTCCCCAAACTTTTCTGTTACTTTAAAAAAGTATTGTACTCCCGCAGCTTATGCACTGTAGTGAGGTCTGGAATGTGTGCACGAAGGAGCAAGACGTAGCTCTCGATAGAGTGCAATCTATCTTCCTCCAGTATCTCAAACGAAAGTTCCCTAATTACGACAACCACCTTACACCATTACGTGACATCCGACTCCAAAGAGATATGACCTTTCTACGGAAGATCATCAAAGGATCCATTAACACAGACTTTGTACAAGATCTCCATTTCTATGCTCCTCTTCGCCGAAATAGGCAATCTGCTGCACTTTTCAAACCGCCACTTTATAAACATGCCCATGCTCAACGATCTACAGGATCCAATATGAATACAATCTGTACCATTCCGATTTTGATATTTTTTAATTGCTTATTTATTTCCTTAAATAATGTAAAGATCTTAAGTTTTATTCTAATTTTATTTTGTAATTCCTTTTCAATATTTGGCATTTCCATTTCTTTTGTTATTTGTACATGTATTTAGTCATATTTTACCTTCTAGCTTATTAATTTATTTTATTTTGCTATGCCGTCTGTATTTTCTGCATAACACTGCATTGTTGCCCATGTTTTACAATTTTTTATTATTATTTAACTTCTTATTTTAAATCAATTTGTAATCAATTGTATATTTTATTTTCAGTTAAATTATATTGCTCTGTTTGTTAGTGTTACTTATCTCGTTATTACCCTTTTGGCAATTTGCAAGGTTTATTAATCTTTTGTTTTGTGTACCTCTTACTGTTCTGTCTTGGCACATTGGTGCTGTTTGAACGGCAATAAACTTGAATTGAATTGAATTGAATTGAATTGAATTATTATTTACGTATTACTTTGCTGATGGTAACACTTTTATTCTCTTGTACAAAGCACTTGTTGTCCCCAAATTACTGTATTGTGCTTGGATTTGGTTCGGGGGCAATAAGCAGGCTCTTGTTTTTCTACAACGTAAATTTTTTAACTTTTATCATTTTTTATGTAAGCGTTTTAAGTGTCAAAATAGCTTTTTTCCTAATCAGGACATTTTTAATATTAACATTATTTTAACTAGGAACTTTTTTAATCTTTTAAATAATATTTTTCATGAGAGGTTAAACATTCATTCTCTTTTTCATCTTTTCAATTTTCATAATTTAACAAAAGACTAGAAATGGCTTTAGATTAAAAGCTGCGCTAAAATTTCGATCTAATCTTGCTTATATTAATCCAATTTGTAAACTTATCAATAATTATTTATCCTTTTTTGATCATATGGATCTAAGGATATACATTTTTTCGATTTTTTTCTTAACATTGTGTTTTGTGTTCTTTGCGGGGAACCCAAAACCTCGTTGTTTTTATTTTTCCTTGTTTGTTCCATAACTGTCATTTTTGTTTGTGGTAGTTTTTTTTTTCCCCGTTCTTTGTCTCTTATTCATGATTTCATTTTTAACTTCTCTTTAAGATTCATTATTTTACACACGTTGTATTGTATAGTGTATACAGTTCTAATTTTATAACGTCCATTTTACAATACAATTGGTTTATTAATGTTTAATATATAATCGATTGTATTGTAAAATGGATGTTATAAAATTATAACTGTATAACTTCTCTTTGTTGCTTTTATTAATTTTTCTTTTAGTAATCTTTTATTAATAATTTTTTTTCTATAGTTTGTTCTTTTATATGTTTTTTCATTAACCCCGTTTTGGGCATTTGGCCTGTTGGGGGGCAACTTGGGGTTTTTCCCTCCGGTTTATCTGGTGGGATATTCCCTGCTGTTGTCACATTATTATTATTATTATTATTATTATTATTATTATTATTTTAGAAAGTTATATATTATTATATTAGAAACTTATTTTTAGATTTTATAAGTTTCTTCTACTTAATTTTAATTGCAGTCGGTTTTCCAAAGTAAGTTTAGAAAATTGTTTTAATTTATCACTGATATTGGAAACTTGCCTAATGAATATGTTTAAAAAGATTCTGCACGGGCAGGTGTTTGCACCTAGAATTCTTGTAAGGATCTTTATCCGGGTATCCTGTTCAAATAGAAATAATAAAACTATTTTTACAACCAATAAATGGTATACTCATATTGCAAAGCACGATCCTGCTTGCAAACTAATAAATTGTTATACCCAATATACAGGGTAGTGTTGATTCAGACATGTTTAATGATAGGTGTAAACCTCTTTTTTGGTTTTAATTTTCCTTTTAATGAATAAATTGAGCTGAGCTCTTCTCTTTTTGCTTTATTTTGACCAGTTTCTTTTCCTTTATATGTATTGTCATTAACCCCATTTTGGGCTAGTGCCTGTTGGCGGACAACATGGGATTTGGCCTACAGTTTATCTGATGGTATCTTTTCCCGTCCTGTTGTTACATTTTTATTATTATTATTAATAATTTTTTTATATTATTATTTTCTTCTTTACCACTATTTTTATCTGCTCATTTAACTTCAATCCTAACTTATTCTTATATTAGTTATACCCCTTTCCCTACTGACGACCTTGACCTCCGTCTCCTGATCTTGCTTTTGTTTATCCTCCCTCTCCAAGAACTGTGTGGAACACAAAAGGTAGCTTCCACAAATAGGGCACCTGGAACTCTCAATAACGGAAAGTGGAACCAGGCTATAGAATCGTAGCTCAGGAGTCAACCGTAGGTTTCACACATGACGAAGAAAAATTCTACACAGGGATTGTCAGGAATATGTCATGTCTAAAAAGCATTAGAGGAAAGCAACCGAAGATTAAATGTGCAGATCGCTGTCAGTGTTTTTTTCACGTGGCCTGTGTCTGTGTGGGTAAAAATGCACTCAAGACAAGCTGGATTTGTGCTGAGTGCAAGGAAAATCGCTCTCTGCTGTTGACCCGTTCAGGATTCCGGTGACTTGCTCAGGACTTCGGTGACTTGTCCCTTTAATTCTAGTTTGTTCAGCATTAGTGATCCACGGCTTGCCTCCCGAGGGAACACTGAGCTCTCTAACCTCGCTCTCGTGTTGTCGGCCATTGCAGATCTTACCTCAGTGGTGAAAGAATTTACGGGGAGGTCGCAATACTGTTAGAGAGTAACAAATTATTAAACGAGAGAGTGGACAAACTCTTAGAGTCAACTGCCTCAGAATTGAAGGAGAGCACAGCTAATAAAACTAGATTTCCGAAGGTAAGACATTCGAAAGCAGGTATTCGAGCAGAATGTTCAGCGATCAACAGCGAACTCTGATAAGCATTTATTCAGCTCGGTTTTAAAATCATCATCTAAAGTTAAAGAGACAAGCGAACTGTGTTTGGATGCGTCGCTGATGCGAGGATAAGTGCAGTCACTCACTTGAAGCTGAGGCCATTGTTAAAGAACATTTTCATCTCCAGACTTTCTCCTGATATTGATAGGGCTTCTCTTATTTCTCACTTGTCTGAGTTTATGGACACTAGAAATCTGATTAGATGTCATAAGCTTAAAACCAAATTTGACACCTACGCTTCATTTTTCGTATCTTTAACTGAAGGTACATTTGATTTGGTGTTTGATCCTGCAGGAACTTTAGTTTCTGAATTTTATGGCAGATTACACCAAGATCAAATAGTTCATGAGAAGGAGAACTCATCCTCTAGCTTAGCGTAATGTGCTCAAGATCTTCTCCGAATTTGAAAATGTCTCTTCCTTTCAGCATTTTATATCAAAATGTGAGAGGACTTCGAACCAAACTCTCTCATCTCAATCATTTTGTCACCCTCAATAATAATTTTATGTATTGTCTTACGGAAACATGGCTTAATGACTCTATCACAGATTACATGTTGTTCGGTGAAGGTTTTGATGTCTACAGATCTGATAGGTCATTTGGTAACTTAGGTAGTGGTGTTTTAGTTGCCATTCCCAATAATTTTGACTCTTGCTCCGTTCCTTTGAGCTCTACTGTCAGTGGCATAGATCTGGTAGCCGTTCGTCTTCAATCGCCATCAACCATGAATTTCAACTCTCGGCTCTTTAGAGAAAGAAAAGATTTAATCATTGTAGTGACTTATGTTCCACCCAACACGTTAACTGGTGATTATGACACTTTCTTGAGTGACTTGTCTGAATTTGTTTTGAGCTGTAATTGTAACACTCTTGTACTGGGCGATTTCAACTATGATGACAATAAGATTTACCCAAGCTCTTCATTTTATGCCAAACATCGGCAATGCTCGACCTCGTTTTGGAGCAACGAGACGGGTCTCTCAAACTTCAATCGTGTGCTTAATGCGAGAGAGGAGTCCCTAGACAAAGTGTTCGCCAATTTTAATGTTAACGTTACTGCAAGTAAGAAACTTCCAGTGTCACCTGATGTTTATCATCCTGTCCTTCTTACTTCTGGCGTTAACACCGCCTTCCAGAAACGTTATACCGATTCGAATGGGTCTCCTTTTAATTTTAGGAAAGGCGACTATTCTGGTCTTTATAATTATCTTGCTACTTATGACTAGTATGATTTTTACTCTTTAGATGGTGTGGATGACAAATGGAATTTTCTTATTCATACCATTTTGGTTGCTATTAATATTTTTGTCCCAAAGTCGAAGAAAATTGGCATAAATGATAAATTACACAGATTCCCAATCTGGATTCGTCAGGATACTATCAACTTATGGCACTTGAAGACTGCGAAGCATAGACTTTGGAAAAAGACTGAAGATCCCCATTATTATAATGAATTTCAACACTCAGAAAAAATTATAAACATAATGTCCTTAAGAGGATTGTTTCTGGGGCTGTTTGGATGCCCGAGGTTCTGTCATCTATCGGGCTGTCAGTTCCTAGAAAAATTCGTCATAAGTGTCTTACTTTAATAACTCCCAAGTACGAGGACAAATATTGGTGAGATTACTCCTTCATATAAATTTGTTACTTTGTATAATAAAATCCTTTCTCATAAAGATGTAGACATTTTTATTGACCCAACCAATTCTATTTTTAAGATTTTCAATATCTGATTTTGATTTATTTGTTCCGAAATGTAATCTTTTTCTTTTGATTCCTTCCCCCGCTTGGGTTTTATCACCTGTAGGGGCAGTTTGTATTTGCTTGTACATTCTGATCTGAATAAATTAAATTAAATTAAAATTATTATTTATACCAGATGGTTTGTTTGTTTTTAGTATCTATTTGCATAAAATGACAGTAGTTTATGGGAATAAAATCGTAATCACACAAAGAAACTCCGTGTTTACACATTAAGGTTATTTACTCATTTGGTATTAAACATGAAATTATACGAATAAGAAATGAGTAACGAGCGTTTTATTTGTTGGTAATCTTACAAACGTGAAAACACTGAATTCTTTTGTGTGATTTAAAGGACCATCACTTTACGCAAATAAAATCATTGATTTCTTTGTGATACAAGACCGACTCGACTTTTTTTTTTTTTTTTTTTTTCAGTTTAGTAATAATATCAAATGTTTAAATCAGTTATTAATTAGTAATAATTTTGTAAATTCTTACACAAATTCAATAACATTAATTGATTATTATTAAATATTTATGAATTTTAAATAAACTTTATTAATTTCTAATAGTAATTAGTAACTTCAGAGTAAAATGCTGCGAAATTATGGGTCAACAGTAGCGTCTTTAAGTGATGCTTCACTGCAGGGTGGATATCTAAGAATGGATTGTTCATTTGGGTGTCTCTGAGAGATGTTTCACTGCAGTGCACGCAGTGCTCCCAGTTCATAAAAGTCAACTTTGCCTAGTAAAGAATTGTTGGCAAAAACAATGTAAAGGAAAGCAAACATCTTCATGTAAATAATAGAAAGGATTTAAAAGTTTTAACATTAAGCTTTAAACAAAGTTTCATAGCAGAGTAAATTAAGAATGGTCTATGAGGGTTTTACCTGCCAAACCACAGATGTTTAAATTATTGATGAAATAGGAAAGAACTCCTATTTTCAAAAGTTCTTAAAGCAATGACTAACACGTTGTGCATTGCATTGAGAAATTAATTTATTTTTACTTTAGAAATACTGTAATGTGACATGTTGTATGTTCATTTTTCGAAATTATTACAGTAAAGTTCTCACACTGTAAGGTGAAATGGAAGAGTTCACTTTATCGCACTCAGTAGGTATAGATGTTGTAGAGATAGTATACTTTACGCGATCTGTGAGCTGCTTTTTTTTTTTTCACTCAAGCCTGCTCGCAACCGCTCGTTGCAGCCTATTGTTGAAGTGCCAGGATTTATGAAAATTAGAGTTTTAAAAAAAATTTCCCTACCTATCCCTATCTATAGAGTGTGATAAAGTGAACTCTTCCATTTCATCTTGCAGTGTGAGAACTTTACATTGATGTATTCATGCATTAAGAGCTGTAATAAATATTCATTTGAACTTTAAAAAACCTTCTTGGACAATTTTAGGTGATATGGCATTACCATTTTGTTTTTGAGAATTCACTTTTGCCTTAGCTTTTGGAGATGAAAAAATGACAAAAAAAAAGAGAATTAATGTACTGTATATTGTGTTTACTATATAATGTACTGTAATATGCAAGTATATTACGTATTATATGCTAGTTTCGTTTGAAATCGCCCCCCCCCCCCTCCAAGTTAGCTTATGGCAATGGAGAATTGGATGGGAAATGGATTTTATAGTACATCACAGTACATTAATTAAACAGTATATACAATGTACAATCCATTATGCTAATTCACTTTTTACTTGAAGATTTTTTTTTTTTTTATTTTCCTATTAGTTTTTGGTGAGAAGAAATTCAAATTTTTTTGGGGGGGGGGGGTGATTTCAAACGATCTCACTAATTTCAAACAAAATTAGCATATTATACTTAATATACTTGCATATTACTATACATTATGTAATATATACAGGGCCGCAGTCGGGGGGGGGGGGGGGTCAAGGGGGGTCGACGACCAACCGATTATGGGAAAAGGTCTGCTTCCCCAATATAGTAAAAGGTCAAAGGTCCGGAATTTTTGAAAATCGACCCCCCCCCCCTTCCCCAAGATAATGTCCTGGCTACGGCCCTGATATACAATATACAGTACATTAATTCCACTTTTTTTCTCATTTTATCGTCTCCAAAAGCTATGGCAAAACTAAATTCTCAAAAACAAAATGGCGACGCCATATCACCTAAAATTGTCCAAAAACGTTTTTTAAAGTTCAAATGAATATTTATTACAGCACTTAATGCATGAATACACCATATGTACTGTAATAATTTCGAAAAATGAACATACAACATGTCACATTACAGTATTTCTAATGTAAAAATAAATTTATTTCTCAATGCAATATACAATGTGTTGTTCATTCCTTTAAGAACTTTTGAAAATAGGATTTCTTTCCTATTTCATCAATAATTTAAACATCTGTTGTTTGGCATGTATAGACCATTCTTTATTTACTCTGCTACGAAACTTTGTTTAAAGCTTAATGTTAAAACTTTTAAATCCTTTCTATTATTTACGTTAAGACGTTTACTTTCCTTTATATTGTTTTTGCCAACAATTCTTTACTATATAATTGTATATTTGATACGAAAAACATTGTGAAATAATTGGAACTTTTGTATTTATAAAATACAGTATTTTTAATGTTAAAAATAATTTAATTTCTGAATGCAATATACAATATTTTGTTCAGTTAAAATAAATATTACAATATTTTTGATCCCTAAATATCCTTAATTTATTTTTACATGTTGTATTTTTACACTTTTTTGTAATGAAAATATCCTGTTTCTATAAAAATCATACAGCATGTAGATATGACTGGCTTTTAGATTAGCCTTATTTTGATTGGCTCATATTTCCTGGCTTCTATTGATGACCAATCACAGCTCTTCTGATGCTCATAGTTTAATATATAAAGGGGTGTTTGCTTGGAGGATAGCAATTCATTCATTTGAATCATTCTATTGAAACAGTTTCTAGATTGCATTATTAGACTCCTAGTTCAACCTGTTTTTTCTTTCCATCTCGCACATCATTTATGTAAAAAATATTTTGGAAACCCCGCAGCCCCTCCCGTGGATGTAAAAAAAATGTATAACCCGCATGGCATTTTCGCGAAAATACAGTATATACGGTACTTTATTTACCATTTAAACTGAGGGCTAGGTGATTACACATAACTTTCAAATGTATCTACTCAAATGTTCACAATTATAAAGCAGAAGAAAAAAAAAGACTTTTTAACTGCAGATGGTAATACAGATATAGTACAAAATTATGTTTACATGAACTCGAGTCGAAATGTCTCTCTAAAGTGATGTATGTATAATGCAAAGATGCAAAGAATAATAAATGGGTATTTTTTTTTTCTTTTTCAGTATACCCAAGTAGAACCTCCAACAAATAAAGGACTGGCTAGCTTAGTAGTTCAGCTAATTCAATTTCAAGAAGAAGCGTTTGGTAAAAATGTCAGTAAGCCTCCATTAACAAGATTACAGGTAAAATTCCATAATTTAAGGTTTAACCTGAATCTTCTAAAAATTATCAGGCTGGTGTTAAAATAATGTTGGTTTATCATGTTGAATTTAGAGCAGCAATAAAGACAACAACATGGTTCATATGGCCCTTAAAAGTCCTTAAGAACTCCTTATTTTCAGTTCTTCCTTTTCAGGGCCCTTTAAAAAGTTTTAAAAAGTACTTTTTTTGAGTTAACAGTCTATTTGACTATTATATGGTAAGTACTTACTTTTATGTCCTAAATTTTATTTTTTTTCCTCTGGAAAAAATTCCCATCATGTAATTAAGGCATTCCCAAAGTTTCATGATCTTCTGATGAATAGTTTTTGCTGTAGCATGCTATGAAATGTTAACTTTAACTGTATATTAACATAAATAGTTAATAAATACAACTGAAAAATAAAATAATAATAAAAAACAAATAACAAAATACAAAATATATAAGTATAATCAAAATAAAACTAAAAAATCAAATAAAGAGCTGACGTTTCGGATAGAGCCTATCCTTTATCAAAGCAAAAAAGGATAATTCTCTAAAAGCAAATAGAATATTAGAGAATTATCCTGAAGATTATCTATTTGCTTTTAGAGAATTATCCTTTTTTGCTTTGATAAAGGATAGGCTCTATCCGAAACGTCAGCTCTTTATTTGATTTTTTAGTTTTATTTTGATTATACTTATATATTTTGTATTTTGTTATTTGTTTTTTATTATTATTTTATTTTTCAGTTGTATTTATTAACTATTTATTGCATTCCAGGGTTTTTGTGTCTCGTCCTTTTCTCTTATAAATATCCATTCATTGTATATTAACATAAAATGTTGGGTTTTTTTTTTGTTTTTTTTTGTTCAGCAATTATCCAGACGTGGGAGATCATTTGCCACAGCGAGGGGGTGGGGAGGAATTTGCTGACTAAGCATAGAGCGACTTTCTATTCTCCGTAAGAAATCGGGTTTGGACGGTTTACCAATTGTGTATCGTAAAGGATTGTAGTTTTGTGCAAGTGTTGAAACACTGCTTTTGCTTTCATTGCATATATTATTGCTTTTCTCGTTCCACTGAAAGATTACCTTCCTCAAACGGATTTTTAAACTAGTTTTCAATCTTTACCTGTATGTATAAGGGAAAATCATGTTTGGTAAACGTTTTTAAAGAAAAAGGATTACAGACTAAGGTGTAATGAAAAGGAGATTACAGATAAAGAATGACTGGAATATGTAAAAAAGGAAATAAAGTTCGCAAGAAGAGCAAATATTAATTGATGCCTGCAAAAATACTTTTCTTAATGTTTCCAAACTAATGCATCAATTCATGATTTAAAATGTTAGTTTTATCAAACTAGTGCATCTCTGTTCTGCCATTTTTTGCATCGGATTTATTAAAACTTTTTCAGTAGTGCTTTGAAAATTATAAAGACTGTTTAAAGTCTCTTAATTCATGCACCAAGATTTTATTTTCATAACCGTAGAAATTATTCGCCAGTAACACCTGTCAGCTATAGATTTGTTGCTGACAATATTATAAAAAATCTACTAGAATCTGGGGGAAAAAAAAAACCCGTTAAAAATATTGGAGATAGAAGGAACGAAACCACTTGTCCACAAAATGAAATGTATACATCTATGGTATATAAAATTTCATTTTGTAGACAAGTGGTTTCGTTTTTTCCATCTCTATTCAAATATCCACAGATTATGAAGGTTAGTTTATTATATTTTTATATAATTTCAGCAGTTAAAAATATTGCTTACAACTTTTATCAATCTTTCGCTTATGAGAAATATTGCTGTCTGTTGTCTCTCTTACTGAAACACACAGGTTCGCAAGCTTTTATCTTACCTTATCGCTACATTATCCTAGCCTTACCTGTCTTATGTATTTGTACAGTGGAACCTCGATTATCCGGATAATTGATTTCTGGACCCCATCCGGATAATCAAAAATCCGGTTAATTGAAACACTGTTTAAGAGTTACATGTAGTCCAATGGTAAATTCAAATAAACAATAGCACATGTATTGTACTGTATATATTTTAATTACAGATAAGATTTTTTACATACACTGTGCATGTAATGAGTATTTATTACATGCAAGTATAATAATGTATATGTACGCACAATAAATATTTAATTATCAGAACTAAAACAAGGATGAAAGTAGTTAGATATCACAGTTTGCTTTTTGCTTGACATGTACATTTTGAAAGCTTTCTCCTGCATCTTCCTAAGCAGCATTATTTCTGGTAAGGAATAGTTGTTCTCCTCAGCCCAATTAATACACGTTTCAAATGACTCCAGTGCAGTCTTACATGCAACCTTTGTTTCCACATTGCTTTCCTCCATTTCATCCTCATCTTCAATATCAATGATTCTTGCAACAATTTCTTCATCTGTCAATGTTTCATGGCATTCTTTATTGTCACATATGATCCACTCCATGATGTCTTCATGACCCACATTGGAAAAATTAAGCTGCTTGAATAAATCTTCCAGTTCACCTGTATCCACTTCTCTATCTGCAGCATCCATTTCCATATCTTCTTGGTTATCTGTCTGATTTTGGGGCCACAGTTTTTTCCATGAACTTTCCAGCACTTTCTTTCCAACATCATCCCATGCTTCAGCCAACCGAAAAGTAGCATCTTTTATACTGAGGGACTTCAAGACTGCTGCAATGTCTAATGAATCGTTTCGAAGTATTTTAAATATTAGTTTCTTCTTATATATCATCTTGATATTCTGAATAACATTCTGGTCAAGAGGTTGGATGAGGGATGTGACATTTGGAGGCAGAAATGTAGCAACAATTTTCTTGTCATCACTAACTAGATCTTCCTCAAAAGGATGTCCAGGGCAATTATCAATTACGAGGAGAGCTGTCTCAGGGAGTCCTTTTGAATTAAGGAAGCACCTGACTTCAGGAACAAAGTTTTTGTCAAACCACTCCTTGAATATTTCCCGAGTCATCCAAGCACTCCTCTGGATGTAGTAGTTTACTGGCAGAGTTACACTCTTCAATGCACGAGGATTCTTTGATTTTCCAATAACAACTAGCTTTAACTTGTGGCTTCCTGTAGCATTAACACACGGCATAAAAGAGTATCGCTCTTTACATTGCTTTCTGCCCCGTGCAGATTTTTCCGCAGCATGCACAAGAGTTTTATTCGGCAGCATCTTCCAATAAATTCCACTCTCATCTGCATTATACACCTGGTCTCCTGTAAGTGCATTTCATTAATTAACATCATAAAATTAGCTATGAATAGGGCAATAGCATTGGGATCAGCTGATAATTGCTCTCCAGTTATTGAAATAAACCGAATTCCAAATCGTGATTTAAAATTATGAAGCCATCCTCCACTGGCTTGGAAATTTGATTTCCCTGTCAATAACTCATAAAAAATTTTTGCTTTTTCAGCTATTATAGGCCCACTAAGTGGAATTCCCTTACTTCTTGCCTGCACAATCCACGAATACAATGCCTCTTCTGTTTCTGGATTAGTTGCCTTTTTTAATGTCTTTCTCTTTCCTGGTCCACATTCTGTTTTGGCGGCAAAATTTCGCAGTGCTTCTTTCTGCTTCTTAATATCTGATATGGTAGATGTTCCAATACTGAATTCTGCTGCCAACTTTGCTCCTGTTTCACGTTATTCCAGTCGATCTAAAATCTTCAATTTATCTTCAATGCTCAATTTATCTCCTTTTTCTTCTCGACATTGTTTTTCTTTTTGCAGTTTCAGTTTGCTTGTTTTAGTTTCACTACAATGATTTAGCTTTTCTATCTAGCCATCTGGTAGCAAAATAAGGAAATAAGGATATACATACCTACTGTATCTTGGTTTATCTTTTTTCTCTCTTTCTGTTTAATGGGGATTTCCCATTTTGCAACTTTCACTTTCTGCACGACCAGACCACATCCCGATAATTGAAGGCCTGGATGATAAAGGTCCGGATAATCGAGGTTCTATTTTTTTACTTTTTATTATTTATTATTACTTGAAATATAAGAACCATATCTTACTTTCTTCTAAAATTCACACTAGAAAGTGTGTATGAAACTTTCCACTAAAAACAGTTTAAACCAGAAGTAATATCAATGCTTATTCTGGACAAAAACTAGTATCAACAAACCTGTTCATAATATCAAAGAACAGTTACACTTGAAAATATAATTTGAATCCTAGTATAAATTCAATCCCAAGTGAAAATAAGCATTAAGTGATGGTGAAAGTTTAACCTAAATGTGAAATTATTCACACGTTTGCATTTCAAACAAACTTATTGTATTAAGCATGCATATATGCCTGAACAAAAAAAAACAAGAAGCATAATCTTCATATAGCACATTCAAAGTGCAAAGCAGAAATTAACATATTTTCAATATAACCTTTTAATCCTTGTCAAATAATTGATCCTTCGTGTGTACATTGTGTTGTGTTCAAAAAGTAAATTATTATTCAATTCCATTAAGATAAAATAACAACTCAAGTGTTTAAGTTTTAAGTTAACATATCTTTAATCAAAATTAAATATTTTTTCTTATAAATCCCACTATTGTTTCTTAGAACATAAATAAGTTTATATCAATAATTAAGATTGATCTGAATTCATTAGTGAACAATTGTGACTTAATATTTAAATTGAGTAGAGTCAAAGACAGTTTTAAACTGCTCTCATTGTTGAAGAATTATTCAGCAAAAAAGTAAGATCATAAAGAATGAAATAATAAGGACACTTTAATTAAGTGTGCTTGCAACTATCTAATGCAACAAAATTGAATACCTGTTCAAAAAATTCACAACATAAAGTTCACTAAATAAATAACGAATTTTAATTTAAAATTCATCTGGGTAATGTGATGAAATAACAAGAAAATAAAAACTTAATATCATAGATACATCCGTAGCATATAATATGCACAATTTAATAAAATAACCTTGAGCTCAATGCTCTTTCAAGAAAGAAAATAAATCTCAATTCATATCTCCTGCTTTGGAATTATGACAAAGTAACCAAAATAAATGTTTGCAGTCTAAGTAACGCTGGTTACATCTTCAAGTGCATTATTAGAAAATTAGGTATATAAAAAGGAAATGACTAAATATTGTATAAGCCTTTAAGGGTGGTATCGCGCTTCGGGTTTAAGATTAAGGTAAGGAAGGTTTGTTCCTCGAATATCCAGTTTCAAGGTCCAAACTCTCCTTACCGTCTTCACTACGGCAAAATTTCGTTGTGTGAGGCGAGATTTCTCCTGAATAGCTACCTTAAGGAGCGTTTTCTCCTCGGCGAGTAAATTCTAAATGGACGACCTCGCTCGCTTCGAAAGACTGTGCCGTCGTCGACATCGTTTAGATCTCCTCGGAGAAATGCGATTGTGAGATCTCATTAATCTGTGGAGTGTTTAGACCAAGAACAATTCAAGAAGAAATATCGACTGGCAAAAGAAATTGTTGTATCAGTTATCAGGGAAATCAGCGACAGCATTAGTGGAACGCGGGACAAAAGGGGGGGGGGGGACTTCCCGCGTTTTTCAGCTTCTTATCGCCTTGTGTTTCTTTGCAAGGGTAAATAAATTATTTTTGTGTAATAACTAGATTAAATAAATCTTTATTAGATTTGAGAAAAAATAGTAAGTTACTGTCTTTCAAATACATAAATTTTATGTTTAAGGTTGCTTCCAAATCCTACATGATTTCCCACAGTCGATGATAAGCAACATTATCAAGCGAGTGGCAACGGCATTAGGGAAGCGATGGCCGGCCGGCTCGTATAAGGTTTCCCCAGCAAGACGTAGTGGTTGCCATGAGGGTGGAGGTTACAAGATATTATGTTCATAGAATGAAATAATAAAAAATTATTATAGGACAGAACTAAATGTATTTTTGGAAGAAGGGGCTAATAAAGCAAAGCATCTGCAATAAAATCCTCACTTTGTTAATTTTCCAGTTGAAAGTATTTACATTTTGTCCAGTTGTTTTTGTCAAGTACATAAACGCCACATGCAAACCTTATGTGCTTGACACATAAACCGAAGTTATAGCATTTCAGACAATTTTTCTTTTTCTTATAATCAATTTTATTTTCAATCTTATTGGATCGCAAATATTATTCAATCCCTACGTTTGATGCTTTTGAGATAATTTTAATTAACAAATTGAAATTGTGAGATCGTGACCGTATCACAATCTATTAAAAGATTTCTGTTTATTATTACAGACAATATAAACGAAAGAATAAATCATAAAATGTTCAGTGAGGGTTTTATTGTTCACCAACGTCAGCTGTTCAAATTATTGATGAAAAATAAGAAAGGAAAGAATATAAACTATCCTCTTAGTGATTATTTTATTATAATAAATTTATTAATATAATTTGTTTATTATATAATCCATCAACAATTATGTTCGACCCGTGAAATTTTTTTTTTTTTTTCTGGCAATTAGAAGTTATCAGTTGTAGTTATCAGTCAGGAGAAAACATTCATCTGACAAAGGAACATCTCACAAAAGGGTTACTAACCAAAATCTCACATCTGGTTGTGATTTCTAATTAAAAATAGATTCAAGTATACCGCGTGCATAGGTTGCTTAGCAACGTGACGCTTCTCCCGCCAAAGTTTCGTCATTTTTGTTAAAAATACTCTCAAACCAATAACTAATTTTCTTGAGGAGAAGTAATAGGAGGGAAAGAAAGTGCAAGCTTGAACGGAATCGAATTTTTTCGGAGATCTAGCGCGTCATTCCTTATGTGAGGAGACCTTGTTGCTTCCTCGAGGAGGAGAAATCGTGATACCACCCTTAATCTCAGAAAGGATTTGTGACATTTTTATAGTTTTTTTGTTTTTTTTTATAAATCCTAGAAACTGTTAAGCAAATACATGTGTAGCATTCCCCATCCCCCCACAGAACATAACTTGCAACACCCGTCAATATGATAGGTGCTGGAGAGTGTGGTTGCTAAAGTTCGAAACCAAACTAAAGGGATAAACTGGCACAACACTTAGTTGGCAAGCAAAACAAACGCTTTTTTTCTCATTACTCTTTTCATTATATTCATTATGACAAACACAGTTTCTATATAATCTTAACTGGCTTAAAATCGATGGGGCCCCCTCGAACTATTTGCACTAATACGTTTGCTTGACATGCACTGACATGCTCATATTAAAGAATACGCTGGCACTCCAATGCACTAGCCAAAAGGCCATTCCGCAAAATGTCATGCGTTACTCAAATGTAAATGAGAGGAGGGGCTCACTCCCAGGGCTGACGTATCGTAACCACAGCTTCGTGCCCTCGAATAAACATTCCTCCTTTAATGGTGCTGAAGGGGGGAGGTACAGGAACCCCCTTCATTGATTACAGCAAAGCTTTTGACTGTGTAGATCATAACACAACTGTGGAACATATTGAGAACAATGGGAGTGCCGGAACATATTGTTATTCTAATCAAACATCTCTACCAGGACCAGGAAGCTACTGTCAGAACTGTCTTTGGTTAAATAGAAAGTTTTAGAATTGAGAAGGGAGTAGGGCAGGGTTGTGTACTTTCTCCTTTTCTTTTCAACTTATATAGTGAGTATATCATGCGAATGGCTGACTTAGAGGAGATGCAAGCTGGAATCAAGATAGGAGGAAGAAATATCAACAATCTAAGGTATGCAGATGAGACAACTCTCCTGGCAAAGAGTGAAGAGGTTCTGAAGGATTTAATTAGAAGAGTTAGGGAGGAGAGTAAAAAGTGCGGACTACTGCTCAATTTAAAGAAGACTAAGGTAATGACGACTGGTGGAACTTCCAAATTCCAAATTGATGGACAGGATTTAGAGATTGTAGACAGTTTTGTCTGTCTGGGCTCAAAAATTGACAATGATGGACAATGCCCAAATGAAATAAAGAGGAGAATTCTTTCATGAAGGAAAGGAATGATGGGTCTGGACAAAGTTCTGAGGAGCAGAGACATCTCTCTTGCAACCAAAATAAGAATTGTGAAGCAATGGTTTTTCCTGTGGTTTTGTATGGATGTGAAAGTTGGACAGTAAAAAAGAGAGAAAGGAAAAGGATTGATTCTTTTGAACTTTGGGTGTGGAGGAGGCTTCTCAGGATACCTTGGACTGCAAAAAGAACGAATAAGTCTGTTATTGAGGAAATAAACCCTGCATGCTCACTCAAAGCAATGGTTGTGAAGCAAAGACTGTCTTACTTTGGACATCTCTTGAGAAGAAATAATGGCTTGGAAAAAGCAATTATGTTGGGCAAGACTGCAGGAAGCAGAAGAAAAGGAAGACAAAGAACCAGATGGATGAAAGGCATCTTAGAAGTTACAAGTCTGCCGTTGAAGGAGCTGAGAGACCCTAGTTCAGAATAGACGAAAATGGAGGGTCTATGTCCATGGTGTCACCAGGAGTTGACCACGACTCGATGGAACAAAACAACAACAACAACACAGGAACCCCTCTTGGCGAGCACGAAAGCTTCGACGCGGTAGCCACTGGTGAGGTTCTGAAACTGCACTGTCGCTGAGCAGGAAGCTTAATATACCTGTGCTCAAAAGGCGAACAGCGTGGAGAACTCGGAACGATTACTCTACTCCCAACATAACTGCCATGACACCTGCACATGTTTTTCCCAATCAACTAGTGCTGAGGGTGCACTTTACTTATTAATACTAAGAATTTGTAACTAAGTGTAGGTACAGCATTTCTTCAGGCGCAGCTCAAGTCAATCGGCACGGGAGTTCTCTCACATAAGGTGATGATTCCTATTTTGAGACGAGAGTGCAGCATAAGGAGGTGTTGTGGCTCTATCCGGCGTCCCCGATGGGAGGCTCGAAGACCCGGTTGCAACAAAATACACTTAGATCTTAAAAATGCTGTTCTTCGCGGCGTTAAAGTAATTAAAAAGGTCACTCACCATAACTTGGAGCACTCCACTGACATTACCAAATTCGGCTTTAATTGTAAGGCATCTCGCTCCGAACACGCAAGGGTAATACCTCTCGATGAACATCATCAAATCGTTGACTACTCTTCCTCGGTCGGGGCTCTGCATTCCATTCTTTCCGCCTCAGCCAGAGAAATATCATTATAAATTTCTTCCTTAACTCCTTACATGGCAAATTATAGATTAATCATCAAATGAAACATATTTAAATATACATAAAGAATAATAATTATAAGTATACATACATGGAGAATAAAACTTATATCCAAAGCCATCTCTCAATTAAAGTGCTAGAATAAGCTAATGTATTCATACAAGTCCACAAAGCTAAATCAATAATCTATATTCATCAAAACAGGACATATAAATTGTGCAAATTCAAAATGTAGCATTTGAACAATAATTCCATCAAAAAAAGATAATAATCAAATGTTTAATAATGTAAGATATATTCTAAGCCTACACAAAATATAAAATGAAAAGGAAATTATTCCTCTAAAAATACAAAAGAAAACACTGCATGCTCCAAGAACAGTAAAAAGAAATATAATTAACAGACTAATACTGTTCAAGGAAAGATTAAAGGCCAATACCAGACAGTGAGACAGCCAAAAAGGAAATATTAAAAGATAATTTCAAATTACATTTTTTGGCCAAAGTGAAGAATAGAAAAATAGAAAGTAGAACTTTTACAAAGGTTGCCTGTCCTAATTGCGTGACTGTCTCATGATAAAAGCACACTACCAGAAGCATGGCTTGTACAGTCCTCATCCGTTAAGTTAAACCTCGACCTTGAAGGGCTAGGATTATTCTATTGCTAAAATGGGAGGCAAGAGGATGAAAAAAAACCTGATGTAGTGCAGAGAAGTACTAGCACATTAGTTTTTTTTTTTCATCAGATTTTTTTTCATCCTCTTGCTCCCATTTTAGCAATAGAATAATCCTAGCCCTTCAAGGTCGAGGTTTAACTTATCAGATGAGGACTGTACATAGTCTAAGTTCATTTCACAAGATGAATGACTATAAGCCTTGATAACACAAATCTGGAGAAGAGATATAACTTGTTTGACGACAATCTGTAGATCCCATTTTATAGGTTTTAAGAATGTAAAATAATACTATCTCACCAAAGAAACACATCATTGAAGTGGCACAAGCTGAATCTGAATCAAAGTTCCATAGGGATAATGTCCATCTTAACAGTAGATGTGAAAATGACTAAGTCAAACTCTGACTTAAAAAAAACACTAAGTGTAGTTTTCCATCAGGTGAAGTGGCTATTCATGGCAACTGAAGTGGCTAGAAGTGCTGTTGGAACTGGATCCGATGTTATGGCTCCAGAGGAGCACCCTTAAATCATGAAACAGGCAGGGTGCCCAGGTGCACATGCTCTAGGAATACAGGCAGCCCCTAAGGGCTGCACCTCCTATCTAAACGCCTCGTAAAGAGACCCATTCACCCGCCGGCAGGTCATCCGATGGTGAGGGGAAACAGAAACGAGAACGAGTTCTGGTCCCCCACGATGATCTTGCAGAGACGTTGTGAGGAAGCATAACGTCTCTGGAACAAAGCTGGGCCAAGCCGTGGCCACTCGAGTTGGAGGAAAGACCTAAGATGGGCGGCGCCCCTCCTCCAGACAGCTGCGGCTAACGGGCATGGACCATGGACACGATCCAAACGGGCCAGTTACAGCTCTCGATTCAAGGAGATGGAAACTGTCAGGTCCAGCTTGTAGGCAGCACCGGTGGAACCATCCACCAAGAATCGCACTGACTGGTATGAGAAGGCAGTCAATCTAAAATGTAATGAAAGGTGATCCCAGATGGACTGCGCGAATGGGCACTCGAAGAATACATGATCGATCGATTCAGGAGACCCACAAAACTGGCAACCAGCAGAACCAACTACTCCCCACTGATGTAAACACTGGAGATTATAGAATCCATGGTGTAGCAGATGCCATTGGAAATTAAACACCGTCCACTTGAAGGCAAAGGTCATTTAATCCATTGTTGAAGCACCCAGTGAAGACCTTATAGTCTGTGTTGAGTAGAATAATAGGCCTCCACTGGGTGACAAATTCAGGGTCCGGCACTTTAGGGAGTAAGATAATTTTCCCCACAGTGAAGTCCGACGTAATGGAGGAAGGGTCCTTGAGAATTGAATTAAACACTTTCACCAGGAAAGGCCCAAGAAGTTTCCAGGTCGCACTAAAGAAGGATACGGAATGCCATCTAATCCAGGGCTGGACTGGTGACGGCCATCCGCCAACAGAAACTTCTTGACTTCATCTTCGGAAAAGGGACGGGTGATAGACAGGTCAGCGTCTGCAGTAAAAGGTTAGGGGAAAGACTCGTGGTGTCAGATGGAAAGACTGGGTGGTTGAAAAATGATGAAAAATGGCAGTGGAAGGCGGACAAGATGTCGGAGTCAGTTTCCACTGTCCCATCTTCCACCACCAAGTGATGACATCTTTTCTTGTTGGCACGGCGCCTCTCCTCAGAGAACACTGCTGATGACATATGCCTGGCGTCAGACGCCCAGGACAATTTGGTCCAGGGCACTGCGCCGGTGGCCCTGCAGATCATTAGAGCTTTGATCTCGCTCTTCACACAGATGTCATCAGCATATTCCCGCTTTGGGATAGAACAGCGGAGGAGAGCCGAATTTATTGTAGCATCCAACCGAATCTTTCTAAAAAAATTGGCGAAGCTTGGTTTTAAAGGCAAGCCACAAAGCAAGCGACGGAGGCAAGTTGTGGAGGTGAACATTTCCTTGTGTTCGTTGATGTCAAGCAGAGAAACGTTTAGAAACCAGTTGTTCAAAGCAGGGCCTGCAGTGGAAGACTGACGGCACTGTGGTTGGAAAACGAGCATGGAATGACCTCCATTGAACCCGGTGTACCAGCAAAAGCATCGTTCATGAGGAAAAGATCCAGCCTCAATGATATCGTGGGCCCTTGATGGAAAATGGACCCACACTGTTCGGAATGGGAAGAACGACACCAAAGACCGAAAAGAGCGTTCTGCTGGCACAACTGGTGAACATAACCACATGAAAAGATGTCGTTCATGTCCAGATGACAATTGAAGTCCCCCAGCAACCACCACACGCAAAGAAGAGCAAAGGTAGCTGTCCAGGTCTTCAAAAAATGTCTCTTTCTCTGCTGATGAACACGGGGTGTACACGTTAAGCAATCGGAGCTTCAGACCAGATAGAAGGAGGTCTAAAGAGATTACCCTGCACTCGCAGTGAAAGACACAGTTCGACGCCACGATGGAGGGGTTGAGGATGATGGAGGCAACCCCTTGCCCATGTGGTGAAGATGAATTAATAAAAAATTGTCCAGATGGATATTGACTACAAAGGCCAGGAAGGTTTGAGAGCTGTTGAGAAGCAGCAAGCTTCACCTCCTGAAGTAGGACATCTGGCCTGTACAGGGCAATGAAGATAAAACCGATTGCTTGAAGAACGAGCCAAAGGAATGAAAGTTTAAAGAAATGACCTTCATTGCGAAATTAAGCTGATGGAGGCTGACCTGTATCTGAAGGAGACTTGAGCCTCACCGACGGGGGAGGAGGCTCAGATGTCTTCCGTCTAGGGGAACGAGCACGGCCCGGACAGGAAGAGGGGCTGTGATGATGATGGCTTGCGCAGCTGTCTCTTTCAGAAAAAGAGGACACAGGAATCCCGTCCCTCTTGCTACATTGTCATCGGGGCTTCTTCTTGCGAGGGGTCTTAGGCATCGCAAGATGGTCCCGCTGAGCAGACGCTGATGGCTTTATGGTCTCAGCAGATGAAGATATTCTCACAGGCGCAGGCGCACAGGCGATTCGCAGAGGCTGGGACGCCGATGAAAGCACGGATGGAGGAAGAGATGAAAATTCCTCCACAGCAAACACCGACCTGGAGCATAACAAATCGTCTGCGATGACTTCAGCAGAGAGACAGTCTTCCAACGCTGGGGAGACACATGGCGAAGGAGGAGGAGAGACAGATTCACGAACCACACGAGGCCAAGGAGGGGGAGGTGGCATTTCCCTTCCTGGTGTCGTAGGAAGAGGCGACGATGGTGAGGCCGCCTTAGACTTCCTCGGTGAAGGATGAGGTGTGGTTGCTCTGCTAGGCTCAGGTGACTTGGCCGGTGAAGTCATTTTTGCTGGCTGCTGGGACGACATCCCTCGAGGCAGTGGCGTTGGGGTTGCTGTTGGAGCACCTGACCTCTCCTGGCACTGATGGAATTTGCCCACGATTTTTTTTTACAGAAGTCGCACTTCTTCAGGAGAGGACAGTCCTTCCAGACGTGGGAGGACTTCTTGCAGTACCAGCAGCACTGCCTCTGGCCCTTGTAGAACACGAAGACATGTTCTCCGTGCATCACAAGGGAATCAGGAATGTCTTTTTGAAGGCGCATGTCCAACAAAATGTCACCATTTTTCTGCAGGGGGAGTTGCAGTGCTCTGGATAGAACACTCGTAGCACCTCCCCATATTCGGACATGTAGTCCTTCAAGTAGGATTCCGCCATCAACGGCAAGGCACCCCGGACATGGATGGTGAGATGCCCGGGGTTGGCGTTAAACAAGTGGATAGTTGTCTGGCCTACTTTGACGTGGCCAGTCTCTACTATCTGCTCAGCAAGATTTCGGTTCCTGCAGAACATTCAGTGGAGGAAAGTCTCTGCAGGACCGAAACAGCGGGAAAACTCGACGGAAGAACGAAAGAAAACCCATTTGGGCATACAACCCCTTCATAAACGCGCCGACCAAATGGTCCGTCGGCGATCATCATCACCATGCGTTCCATGATGATGATGGAAGAAAGTTATAAAGGAGACACCAGGGGTAGGGATGCCCAAAAGCACTACTGCACACAAAGATCGATTAGAAGTCAATGTTGTTGGCTCGCAGGTTCATCATGCAGTGAATAAAATTTTTGGTCACTCACTTATAATAAGAGAAATATCAACAATCCCAGAGTATCATGTCTGGCTCATGGTAAACAGGAAGTGACAGTGCATGCTGCAACAAACAATATAACACAAGCATTAAGATTCAATTGTTGAAATAAAAAATTTCAAAGTCATTGTTAAAATAGAACAAGCCAGTGATGACTACAGAAACAAAGGGCAGCATAGCACGCTCGAAGGCAATGGGGCACTGAATGTCTGAAAAGCCGGGTACTGACTGAGCGAGTAGCCTCGCGAGGCAGATGTGTGAGGCCAATGCTCGGCCTGTCAGGACGCGCCTCGCCCGAGCCATCCCGAGTCACTTTTGTCGATGCTCAAAGGTGCCTCAGAACGAATGCCTTGCGCACTCAAGATGGTTCTATCTTGCCTCGCTCGCTCGCGCTAAGGAGAAAGAGAAGATTTTAAAGCTCATCGAATTATATGGTTCTTTTAATAGATTTTGGGATTCACAATGCGTAGAATATACAAATGGAGAGCTAAGAGAAGACACCTGGGGAAGTATAAGCCAGGAAATTAACTGAGTAATAAAATTTGTGTCATTCTTAAGTATTTTGGCATTTACAGGGTTGTGCATAACCTTTTGCTAGGGGTCTGGAAAATAAACAAAACTAAGTGGAATGTTCTGCGGTTGATAATCAAAAAGTACGTTTATTTCTGCTTTTATCACATCAATATTTAGTGTGGCCACCACTTGCTTCTCGAACAGCACGCATCCGTTTCGGGTAGGAGCGGAGGAGTGTCTCAAACAGAGCAGTATCGTACTCCGTGTCCTTAAGCACAGATGTCAGGTGTCCCATTAGAAGGTCTCGAGAATACCGATTTTCACCACGTTCTTGAATCATTAAAGATTCCACTGCGTCTTTTAACACTGCTCCAAAATGTTCAGCAACGTTTAGGTCAGGGGATGCACCGGGCCATTCGTTTGATGAGAAGAAATCGATAGCACTTTCTCTTAGGATTTGCTGTGTTGCATTAGCCTTAAAGCAAGGTGCCTTATCGTGCAAAAAACAAACTTCATGCGGGTCGATAGTGTTGTTTGGATCTCGAAGAAACGGAAAAACATCATTTGTTAGCAAATTCCGAAAATAATCACCATTCCATGACTCACCCTGCTCCTTGAATCTCCACATCATTCGCTTGGCGGTGAAACACAGGAAAATGCCAATGCAGTCAGGCTTCTTGGACAGCTCTTGATAGTGTTCATAGTCAGAAATATCTGTAATCGATAAGCTCCAGACCCTACCGTTTTGGTAATTCGGACGTCTCATAGTCCACACAAAGAACTCGTCGCTCGGGGCAAGGTGCATGAAGTCGTCTTCCACCCAATCCCACAGGTAGTCGCAAAACCAGAGCCGGTCTTCGATGTTTAATGCGGTCTTCATCGGTTTCGGAATAACATGGAATGGCTTGATGTTTGCACGCTGACGATGTCTTTGAACGAGAAATTGTTTTTCTACGCTTGGCTTTAATTTCTTGTGCAACGTTGACACAGCTGCGACGTCTTTTGCCACTGTTATTAGCAATGACGTTTTTGCTTTCCTGTGATAATTTCTCGGGCCTACCCTCAGCAAATTCGGCATGGCAGTTATCATAACCTTTCTTCCAATTGTCCGTCACCCATCTATCCGATCGGTTTAACTTGTTCGCAACCCATTTGCGATTAATAAAAGACGCACCTGCTTCCATTGCCTCTCGATATGCATTTGCATGAACTCTATCCATGAAACGCTGCTCTTCACTGTCATTTATTAAACCAGCCATATTTGTTTGATACCAATAGACGCACAATGAACTACTCTCTGCCGAAGCGTCATAAGAGTGTGCTACAACGCTGCGGTTTAAGTCGCAGCCCCCTAGCAAAAGGTTATGCACAACCCTGTACAAGAGAGTAGAGTGTTTCAAATTCAATCTGAGACATCAGTGTAAAAACTTTTTTCTTCATCAAAACACATTTCTTCAAATAATTTGTTCCCATGTTGCAATCTGTATTCATAGAATTTTTCTTCTTTTTCTTTACGAGATGAACTAATATAGACGCAGAAGCTGCAACGGCTATCTGTAAGTGCAGTCTGAACTGAGAGTAATAAAATGCTCGGCCGACTTGTGTCTCACGCTTGCCTCGCGAGGCAAACGTTTGCGCAGTTTCCTTGAAACCGAGGCTGCCTCGCAAGACAAATGGGACGAGGCATATGGCCGAGGCTGCTCGCTCAATCAGTACCCGGCTAAAGGGGCACTGAATGCAGCTAAATTCTTACTTTAAAGTTAAAAAACTAGATGCATTTCAGTGACCTACATTTATATTTTTAAGGCATAATGCTAACTTTGGAATCTGTATGCGATTAGGGCACGTTAAGGCTCTCTAATTTCTTCTAGACTAATCTCTTCCTTAGTTTGTGATGCCACAACAAGATGTCATCTGGTGGTACAGTCCTCAATAGTTCTTGAAGTATATTTTTCAAGAATGTATGCACTATTTTTGCAGGATAAAATTGCAAATAATGATTGCATTAAGATTTTTAAACTTTATATCTTATACAGTTGAGTTGTATTATCCCTCAACATTTTATTAATGCTAATTTAAACGTGAAAGCTTATTGAGGAATACAATACTTCTTCTCGCAAACGAAGCGGTTTGTTTTGACAGTAAAGCGACCACAGGGAACCATCGCACATGAATACAAAAGGCTCGACTTGTCAGCACGGAGGATAAAAAAAAGCACAAGGAGTAACGCGATGAACAGCAATATTAACTAACCAACTAAACTGATGCAGTTAGTTAATATTTTAAATGAATGTACTTAGTAGTTTAATTAAAATGTTTTGGCTTTAAATCACTCACGCCACAATGATCACTTAAGCCGCACATTGTTGGCATTTATTGGATTCAGTTTCTTGCGTTTGTGCAGCGCCGCGGGGGAACGTGGGTGGACCGAGGGGCAGTGTGGCAGGGCAAGGGGCAGCATGGCGCTGTGCCACGCTGATTTTCTCTAGCGGCATCACTGCAAGCTAGCTTAATAGTCTTAAATATTTAGGTTTATAGTTTTAACCTTCATTTCATGTATATTTTTAAGTTGAAAAAGTTATTCAAAACATTGATATATACTTTCTAAGCCATTTACAATTTATTTTAAGGATGTATACACATATATATGTTATTTAATTAAGGTCTTAATTGATTACATCCATTATAAAAATTCTTACGTTAACGTGATGTGGAATAAAAGAAATAAAATTCTTAATTTTTATTAACGTGAACACATCACATATTCTTTAATGGAACAGCTTCCTGGGGCATTGTATACGGTCAGGACTTGATGTCAGAGCAGTTTGCTGTTGCTCACTTCACCAACTCATCCAAAAGATTGAGAGTCCCAGTTCATGTCACCAGATGCCATCTCCATCTGGGACATTGAGCGCTGCTTCCGTCAAAGTCTTTAAGTCCCAACATCTCCGCCCTGTCTTACTCTGAGTAGCGTTGTCGCAACCTTCGAGATGCGCGGGATCCTAGCTGAAGCTCCTGTTGACCTGCAACGTCTACATGGCTATCATCAGCTTCTGGGGGAATTCCGGTGTGGTCATCCTGTGCGCTATCGTCGCTGAAGACGAGGTCTGGGTAAGGTGTAGTCTGATTTGTCAACAATGGAACGTTCGTGGCTAGGCCTAGGTTGGGGATTTCTTGCATTCCATCGGAATGTCTGTACGCTGGCACTTTGGTTGCACTGAAGCGAATTCTCCGATGGGACACACATTGCTCACCAGCCGACGTTCTCCTTAAAATATCTTTTAATTCCAACTGCCGTGGCACTAGATGATTCAATATGTCAGTATACAATACGGTTGTCGTCTTTAACTTTGTAGTGGAGATCTCCGAGACGACTACAAATTACCATTGATCTTGGTTAGGTATTCCTGAACTAACAAACTCTGTCCCAGCAAGCAAGTACAGTAATTCAACAGACATCTTTGCTTCCTTTTTGACTGTTCTTTATGCTGTGATGGCTGCACTAGATCGAGGCGTATTTGCATCTCTCGACCCAAGAAGAGTTTCGCTGTTGATTTGCCTATATATGCATGTGGAGCGCAGCGATTAAGAAATTGAGATTACTTCGTAGCTAAATATGGCAAAGTTCCCATCTTCTTTAGAGCGTCTTTGATCGTTGACACGTAACTTTCAACTTGTCCATTAGTTGCAGGGCGTTACGGCGCTGTTTTCTTGTATTTCACACTTTGTATGCGGAGAAATTCTCGAAACTCACCAGACGCAAATTGTAGATCGTTATTCGTAACTTTGGTCACGGGTACTCCATACTCCATGAGTCCTACAGTTGATTTTGCAGAAGTTGACTGCATCACTTTCACCTCCACCCACTTACTATAAGCGTCTACCACCCAATTAGTAACCTAGAGCCTGCCATACGTCCGGCATAGTCCACATGTATGCGCTCTCATGGCCCCTTCGGGTGTTCCAGTGGTGCTTATTAAACTTAAGTGGATCATGTGCGTGTCTTACACATTCCGTGCATCTTGCTGCGATGCTCTTTATTTCGGCATCCATTCAAGGCCAATAGACGAAGGATCTCGCTAGTCATTTCATCTTCTGTATGCCAAGATGTGCAGAATGCAAATCATTCAATATGACCTCTTTTTAGTGTTGCAGGTATAAGCAAACTGTGTTCGAAGAGCAAGCACCCAGCAACTGTCATATACTGGGCTACTGGTGCTTTGTAACCTAGGTCACTTCCTCTTTCTAATTCTTGAAGGATTCGACCTAGCCTGGGGTTATTCCTTGTATGTTCTGTGATGACTTCGGATCTTACTGGCAGTTGATCAGTCTGATGCAACATAAAGAATCCAAAGTCATCATCCTCCTCTTCGAGAATTTTGTTGGTTGAATTGTGGTTTACTGGTAACGCTCGGGAGCAATAAAATGCATTTGCAGAGATGGGGAGGAACAGTTCAATGCTTCCAACTAGAAGTAGTAATTTTGGATATTTATTAAGTGTTGTCTATTTTTCATTATTCAAAGTTTATTAATAAGCAAAATTAAAGCTACAACAATAACACGTATATTTTTTTCCTGAGATCGTATTTCGATCACTGGGGGATTCTAGTAATGAAAAATAGACAAACTTAATAAACATCCAATGTCAATTTCTTCTTCGAGGCATTTGCCTTTTTAATAATAAAAAATTTCATTTGAACTACATTTGTAATTACATTTGGAGTGAATGTCATCTAAATAGAGAACAAAAAAACAATTAACTTACCGAACTGAAAGCAGCAAATTTTTCAGAAAGCAATTTGAAATGAATACAACGATTCCCTCACAATTTCAAAAATGACGCACAAGTAATGTTTTCAAATGAACATCAACAATTAAAATGCTTTCAAATGAACATCAACAATTAAAATGCTTTCAAATGAACATCAACAA
>JAHWFO010015056.1:101826-190159 GCA_023313115.1 Rhysida immarginata
TCAAATGAACATCAACAATTAAAATGCTTTCAAATGAACATCAACAAATGATTTGAATTAATTTGATATTTGATATTAAAAATAAACAATAAAAACGGCAATGCTACATGTATTGACAAATATAGGCTCCGTGCAGATGTAATTAGAAGCGCGTCAAGTGGCAGAATTGCGCAGTTTTTGTAGGATAAAACTGTCCTAAATTGGTTTAAATTAAATTAAAGTGAACAAAGTCTTAAAAGATTATTACTAAAAGCAGAAATTAATAAAACTAAAAGTAAACATACTGAAGAAGGTAGCGTATCTACTGAAATGTGCATACATGTATCATGCATATAAATAAATTAATTTTATGGAGTTGCAGTGTATTCTTAATTTCTACTTTTGGGTTAACTTATTAAATTAAATTAAAATTAAACTGAAAATGGGTCTTTGGAGGATTTTTTCACGCCATACCTCCGATATTAATAATTAAAGAAGAATAGTTAAAAAAACAAACAAACAAAAAAAAAACACTGCCTGGACTCGAATCATAAACTCAATAGCTTAATAGCACGCATTGCATATACGCCTGTCACCTGGTGGTAAAATTCAATGGCGGCCTCTCGCTTGTGCATGGAGCCTTTGGCACACAACCTGTTCCTTAATGCTACCTTTTTTTGAAATGCTTTTATACCTGTGTTAACTTAAACAAATAAGCAAACAAAATATATTGTGCACATCTATAGCTCAGGACCTTTCCAATCATATATGTTTCATGCGTATTCGTCCAGGTTAACACGGTGAAAGGGGCATGACAAAAAAATGGGTTCCTGTATTTATATATAGATTGTCATCAATTCCGATCGCAGTTGAAAAGCAATCATAGTTTTACTGTGGGTATGTGTGGTAGAATAAAAAGCTCCTGGTTATTATGGCAGGACTCCACTAGCCGAAAATACAGCGACACATCACTTTTTTATAAATTTTGCAAAAATGAAATTGAAGACTGCAACAAAGGCTTCCACCCAATTCATCAACACTATGACCCACAAAACCATAGAGAATGATTGCAACATGGACAATGGCCAGTTGCATAAGTTATTCCATCGAATGCTAGGTATTCCAGCTAGTTCAGCGTCTGTCACTGCTTTACTCACGTTGGAGGAGGAGACGATGAAAACGGGAATTCTGTGGTGTTTAAAGATATGTGAATCAAATTATACAGCTCTTCTTGTTCTAAAATTACTGATGTTTTTTGTTCAATGATTGGGACTGCGGTTCCTAAAAATTTATTCTTGATGAAACTTTTAACTGATTTCGTATGGTCTTGGACCACATTTCTTAAAGAAATAAACGATGTTGGAGATGGTTGCTGTACGATATTGGAGACGGTTGCTATATGATATGTTTAGGTGAATCTACAATTGCAAAATCCCAAAAAGAGCTGTAGCTAAGGATTCGTTACTGGTCACCAAAACCAGACTGCCTAATTTCAAGAACTCTGGAAGTTTGTATTCTAGGTTCTGTAACTGGTAATATTTTGAGCCAGACCTTGTTAAATTGCTTATCAAAAAACGGCCTCTTGCTTAATGGTTTGATAATTCTTGGATCCGATGGACCTTATGCAAACAAGAATATTTGGCGTATTTTAAATGAAGAGTTATTGGCTGTCAGTTATCATGGTCTATGAGATGTTGGAATGTGTAGCATTCACTTGGGTCACAATACCTTTCAGAAAGCTTTGTTAACTTATGGCCATGAATCTTCCGAGTTGATTTTGCTAGCCAGTTATTTTGATGGCTGAACAATGCGACAAGAAGCATTATATAATTTGCAGAATGATTAAAAAATTCATCCCGCTGACTTACATTAGGACATGTATGAAGTCGATTGCTCTTGTTGTGGGATGTCATAAAAAAATCCTTTTTGGATTTGGTGCTGAAGAACAAATTATTCTTATTAGTCAAAGTGCTAGCGTTTTTGAAAGTTTCTGCCGATGATTTCTCTGTGATAAGCCACATATCTATCTGTTGCATCAAAAACCGGAACAACTTATTATCATTCTGCTATCCAGAGTGTTGAAGTCTGAAGTTAAAGGCTGGAAATGCCAATCCTCAGAATTGTTTTCTGTAGAAAATCTGTTGCCTTTCCGTTCATTCTAACGCTAATAATTCAATCCTGTAGGAAAACAATGGAAGAGGGGTCAAAGATGTCTCATGCAAAAGGAATGATGGATATCTACTGCAGTGCTGCTTCATATCTTATTGATAAAAGTAATATGTTTCTAATTTGCTTTCAAAATGGCTGCAAGTGCAAAATAAGAAATTGCTTCAGAGCAGTAAATCACTAACTATGGTTTCCCAGCTGGCAGTATTACTTAAGCATGTTGTAGATCCATATGCAGAACGAAATGAATAGATCCTTCTACAAGTACAGGAATTACAGCATGAAAATGGGGATGCCATCGTCTTTTGGAAATCGGTATTTGAAAAAAAAAAAAAACAACCTTCTGGCAGTATCAAATATCCACAACTGACTGCTTTATTTAAGACTTGCCTCACCTTGTCACATGGCAATGCTGAAGTAGAGAGAGGATTTTCTATGAGTTGCGCTGTTTTAAATGATGACAACTAAAGAATGTCACTCAACACTCTTATGGCAGACTTATGTGCAAATATAATATGCCAGCTCACTGAGATCTTTTAAACGTTCCGATTACAAAAGGCATGATTAGTTCTTGCGGTTGTGCCAGAGGCCATTACCACAATCATTCTAGAGGAGCAGAGAAAAGTAATAGAAAAATTAAAGGAAGAGTGTTTTAAAAACCAGCAAAAAGAGGCAGAAGCAAAGTATTGGTTAGATAAAATAAAGGAGAAAAAGGAAAAATCAGGACAATCAGAAGAGAAATTGATTCAGTCAACATCCTTGGAACGGCAGAAAGCTCCAAGAGTCTTCTAGAAGAAGCACAAAATACTTGTATGTTGGATTGCTTGCAAACAATATCAGTGGTGCATACTATGTTACAATACGTTCAATAAAATTGGCATCACAAACTTCTGAGCTAGTAGAAAAAGTTAATATCAGAAGAATGCATTAACTACTTCATTTTTGATAAAAAAAAAAATCAAGATATTTGTAATAAATGATCCAACAATGGTTGTTTCATTTTTAGAAATAAATATTGGCTTGTTTATAAGCAATATGATCTAGTCTCTTTTTTATCTAAGTATTTTCAAATAGTCTCTTTTCTCTCCTATATTACACTGTTTTGTGCATAAGATCCCTGATTATATCATCAGAAAGTTAATAGCGTTCAGTAATTCATGCAGTATTTATTCCATTTTCCTTTGCCAAATTCAGGAATATTAGCGTTGTTGGTCGCACCAACAAAAAATCTCTTGTCGGTCGCACCAGTCCATGCGGTGTTTTTAAGATTAGTCCCTCCTTGAAAGTATTATCTATTGTCAGATGAGTGTACGCATCAGTTATATCCAGATGGCAGAACCATGCTGCTTTCTCTATCTTGTTGAAGATATCTTCAATCTTTGGTATGGGGTGTTCATCAATTACCATTTTCGGTTTACAGTAGGTTTGTAATTGCCCCCGATTCTGAGAGAGCCATTTTTCTTTACTACAACATGTGTGGGTGAAGCCCATTCGGCAGAGTCTACTCTTTCGTAGAATCCTGAGGCCAGTTTCTTTTAAATTTCCTGTGCATGTTTCCCTATAGTGCTAGCGGAACATCTCTCCTTTTGGTGAAGACTGATGTTGCATGTGGTTTTAAATGTATTTTCGTGGGAGGTCCTTTCAACTTTTCTGCAACATCCTGAAAGACTCCCTCAAATTCTTCTAATATTTGCTGCAGTGATGCCTTTTCTATCTTCGTTAAAGTCTTGTGTTCCTCTGTCACACTATGAATTGGAGTGAAAATGGCTTCGAAATTGATTTCCTTACAAACTGCTCAATCCATTCTCTCGAATAAATTTGTAACATGTTCCTGTATGACTGTGAAACTTGCGTTTTGCTTTATACAGCTTACCATTCGGTTTTATTTTCTTTAATGCCACAAGACTAATAATTGTGCAAGACTAATAATAAATAGACTCTTGTATCTATTTCCATATGTGTAGGGTTTCCGTTAATCGTGACTGCTATCATGTGGAGGTTATTTACCGCTTCATAATTAATCTTACTTATGATTCAACTACATCCACTTCTGGTGATGTTTCTTGGTTTTCTTTGCTACTCTTCCGTGCTCTGCATACGTGGGAATTGTTACCTTCACGATCACAAATCCAACATGTTGCTTGCTTAAATGGAAGAGATTTTGCTCTCCCTCAGAAATGTTGCCACGTCAATTCACTAATTAGAGAAGGGGATTAGAGAAGAAACTGAATCGATAAATGTAAACACTGCGATAAAAAACATACGACAAATCCAATATGTTGCTTAAATATGCATGGATACATATTGGATCTGTTGCATGGTTTTTATCTCAGTGTTTACATTTATCGATTCTGTTTCTTCTCTGATCCCCATCTCTCATTAGTGAATTGACATGGCAACATTTTTGAGGGAGAGCGATATTTCTCTGATTTCATTGTTTCACTTGTCCCGACTGCAATTGCCGTTACTTCAGTTGCTTCCAGTATTTGTGCAACTTTGAATGCTCCATCAAATGTCAAAGGTTTCTTAATTATTACCGTAATTTTCGGCAGTAACGGGGCGCGCCCCCCCAAGACACATGCAATCGTTAATCTAAAAACAGTTTTCTTATATGCTTCAATAAAAGTAATACGCATTTGAGTGGGAAATAATTTTAATTTCGTACATATATTTCTGCATACACTTCCTCCAGCGCCGAATACATTTTTTGTCGAGTCCTAACTGCCTCGCTGCTGCACGATTGCTCTTAGGCCTTTTCAATCTTGGCTGTTAGTTTAAAAGCTGCTGTAGAGCTTGCATGTCACTTTGGCGAATTTGAAACATACTCTGCTCATGGTGAAGATATACTCCACCGTGACCTTGCTTATAATAATAAATAATATATAATACTGGTGTTTCTAACACCTCTCAAGCGCTCTCGTGACCGTTTAGCCCCGCGCACGTGCTCGTGAATCTTTCTGATAGCCCCGAGCGTTAAAATGCAAAAATCTACGTACGAGAAAAAAACGAAAGTTTAAAGAAAATTCGAAACCTAAGAGAAAAAATTTTAAAAAATAAAAAATATAAAACAATCTTCAATTTTATCTTCAGCTCCTTTGCCCCTACCGTGTATCCAGCTATAAGAAATTTTAATTAAAAAACTGAAAAGAAATACGCCAACAAGACAAATAGCGTTCTGAAGACAAATTTTGTTTCCAGTTTTCAGTATACACGTGTGTGTGTGTGTGTGTGCGCGCACCAATCAGTGTTGCCAAGTTGATAGATTTTCTACTACATGTGGTAGGAATATAAATTAAAAGTAGATTTGTAGTAGAAACACAACTCGTGGTAGATTAATAAGATTGAACGATCAAATTAAGAAAATTGAACGATTGAAAGGAATAAGCTTCGATTGAAATTGGCTATTATTAGCGACGATCAGCTACGAAGCTACTCATTGGTCTCTCCTACGTCTTCTAGTTTCGACCAATCCCATCCTGCCTAACGTTGGCCGCATCTGTATAAATAAGCCCTATTCTCATACAGGGTGATTCAGTCAATTTCTGACCATTTCATTCGAATGACGTGCATTAGGGATAACAATTGAAAGAATATGAGCACCATATCGAATTTCTAAATCGAATTGTTGCAACGGCGCTGCATGAAAATCGTATTGTTGAAAGATGGTGCCCGCTTTATCAACAGAGCAGAAATGCAAGGTTGTCGAATGGTATTTCAAGACAAAATCACCTGTAACCGTGCAAAAAAAGTTCCGGAAGGAGTATAAGTGTAGAGACACACCAGACAGGCAAGCAATCATGGATTTTGTCAAGCAATTTCGTGCCACTGGAAGTGTTAAAGGCAAGAAAAAAGGCGGGAGCAAAGCTCTTGTTCGAACGGCCGAAGTTGTCGAAAATGTTCGCACAAGGTTGGTCGATTCCCCTACCAAAAAATCTGTTTGCCGCCTATCCATTGAAGAAGGGCTGTCGTATACCACGACGAGGCGAATTTTGAGAAAGGATTTACACCTGTTCCCGTATAAGATCCATGTTTATCAGGAGTTAACAGGCACTGGAAGACAGAAGCGACAACAATTTGTGATGGAGTTTGGAGCAGAAATGGAAGCCAATCAGGACATTGTGGACAACCTGTGGGTGTCAGATGAGGCCTTCTTCCATCTGTCAGGTGACGTTAATAAACACAATCGTCGACTGCTGCACTCTTGTGGATGCAGAAATCCTAGATAGAGTTATGAACTACTTCACCATTCGGCTGCGAGCAGTTCAAAACGTTCGTGGTGGCTACATTGAGCATATCATCAAGACTTTTTCACGAGAATAAAAACTCCGCACTGCCTAAAATATCATACTGAAATGCTAAGTTTGTAAACATTAATGGGTCAATAAATCATAGTACTGAAATGGTCAGAAATTGACTTGAATCACCCTATATTATGAGACTCAATTACAGTAACCATTCCATGTCCGGGAAGGATGCAAGCAATTCTTAATAACTGTGTAAAGAAGTACATAACAGACTTCTCAACAATCTGTATTTATTAGAACAAGGAAATATTTTTCATCCCAAAACAGCAACCTCTCAAAACAAACCAAAAGTAGCACCAATTGTCACAGAATTGCTTCACCATTCCCTGTGTGTGCTTGACGACATTGATAGTGAATGGGAAGCACTTTCAAACAAACGGTGGCAATCTCCATCTTCAATGGTAGCTTTTTGGACTGAGGTTGGCAAAGACACAGATGCAGCAGGAAATGCACGATTTGTTAACATTTCGTTGAAAGAGCATTCTCTCATTTTTCACTAATTAACAAGTGAAGGAAATTTTTTTTTTCAAAAAACAACGCTTATGTCAAAATTAGGTACACATAGTGCCATCTCTTGAGCAAACAAACAAACATAAGCCAATTCTATTTCATAACAATTCCCCCTCCCTTTGGATTTTTTGAAAAATTTTTTTAGATTCGTGCATTGTCACCGACTTTACGTATGTGTACAAAATTTCAGCAAGATCGGACTAGTGGAAGGGGTTGGAATATTGATCACAAGATTTCATCCACCAAACATGACCCAAATGGCGAAAGTTATATAAGCGTTGTAATAATAATAATATCTAACAACAATGGGGAGTATCCCACTAGATGAACCAGAGGGAAAAAGTCCAATGTTGAGTTGAGATTGTCTAAAATCTCAGGTGCCCTAATCTTTTCTTGGTATAGGTTAAGAAGAATCTTAAATAGACATTTATTATGAATGATCTTAATATTAAAAAGCTTATCATTATCAGTAATAAAATCATGACCTTTACACCTTTTCTGAATAAACTTTCCAAAGCTGTCAAATTTGCATTGTACAAAGGATAGGGCTTGCCAATTGTTGCCTTGCCAAATCCAGACGCAATACAGTATTTTCGGAATTACAAAAGCTTTAAACAGAGTAATAAAAACTCTGTAATCATTAAAAAACACCGTAAGTCGTTTGAGCATTCCAAGTCTACGCGAAATGTCACAGTAGAGCGGTTCCAGATAACTCAAGAAGGAGCAGTTATCAGAAAACACCACACCCAAATCCTTCATCACTCACGTGCGAGATAATAAACCATGCTTTGTATAATATTTATACACAAAAGGGGCGGTTTTACAATTAAATGACAAAAGATTTGAGTACATTAAGTATAAGACCATTACGAAGTCGCCCATTGCGACACGACTGAAAGACTGTATTGAAGTATTTCGCAGGCATCCCAGCTATCAATCACATGGAAGAGTTTAATATCATCTGCATAGATTAATACTTTACTAGGAAGACCTTCCAGGGCACAAGGGAGATCTGCAATAAAGATGTTAAAAAGAAGGGGCCCAACGGGGACCCTTGCGGAACCCCACTTTTAATTGAAAATCCAGAATATAGAGGGCCCTGAGATCTAAGTCTGAAACTCCTGCCCAAAAGCATTGAGGTGAACCATTGGATAACATTGTCCGGGAGACATAAAAAGCTGAGTTTGGTAAGTAATAGTCTGATATTGACACTATCAAACGCTTTAGAGAAGTCGAGATATAAAGTGTCTACCTGCAGTCTCCGGTCAATTTGATGGGTGATAAAATGAACAAAAGTGGCTAAGTTAGATTGAGTAGAGCATGTGGGTCAGAAGCCATGTTGAACTTCGGACAAATACGGGTCAATATGCTCAGAGAGCCGTTGCGTGACAATGGCTTCCAAAAGTTTGTCTGGGAAGGAAATCGGAGTAATAGGTCTAAAAGCTCTAATATCATTAGACTTTCCCCTTTTAAGGATGGGCTGAATAACTAACCTTTTCCAATCATCAGGGTATATCCCACTTTCAATGGACATGTTAAACAGATGTAATAGGGGAAATGATAGAGCAGAGATACAGCCCTTAAAAATGAAATCCGGAATGCCAGTAATTATACAGGATTTTGAGGCTGACAAGCACCTGGCGTAGTCAAAGATTTGTTTGGCAGTAAGAGGCTGCCATAAAAACAGAGCGCCAATCTTTCGCCAACATTCCTCAAGAAGAGTAAGGTCGCCATTCAAATCTGCATCTTTGTTCATAGTAGAAGCAAAGGATTTCGCAATCTCGTCAAGATCATCTCTGTCTATGGAATCGGCATTCTTCATATTAGTATTAAGCAAATTCTTTGCTATGCCCCAAAAACCTTTAAGATTTACCCTTAGTTGTTCGCCAAGAGCATTAAAATGAGCAGTACGATCATGTCGCCAGCTAGCTTTAAATGCCCTTCTAGCTTCGGCGAACCTATTATAATCCTCTTGTGAATTGGAGGCTTTAAATTTTTTGTGTGATCTTTTCTTTTGTTTTCAAAGCAAGCGAGTATTGCTGGAAGCCCAAATCGGAAAATACTGTGTTGTATGGGTTGAGTGAATAGAATCCCTGCGAAAAGCTTTAGCATTACACGTTGGAATAAAAATTGATATAGCAGTTCATACCACATCTGTGATAACACTCCATAACATAAAGTTGACATTAGTGCTCAATGCAATCTCGTGCCAATCCTGCTTATTCAAAAACTGAAAAAGACCGTGTAGTCACCCCTATTAAGGAGAAGTTGCAAATAATAATAATAATAATAATAATTTATAATTTAACACTAAATTTAAACCCACACTTATACAAAACCTTACAGAAAGCCACAATTCTAAACACCTGTCACATAGTTAGGAAATTCCTACATCCAAACATCAATACTCCCACGAGTGCATAACTTTCCCTCCCACGAGTGCATTTGAGTCCCTTGGGCTTGGCCCTCTTTTGGGTCCGCCTCTGGGATTGGCTTCCGGACTTGATCCGAGTTTGGCTTCCCCAAACAATAATAATAATAAGTTACGAAATAAACTGTCATTATATGTAGCCAATGATGTTCTTTTATTCACATCATTGATGTAGCCCAAATACTTATGCGAGTGAAAAATCATTTATTTGTTACCAAAAGTACCTGTGCAAATTTTATAGTGACAAGAAAATGTTATATTTATTCACACATTAATTACATTCCTTATGTGCACTTGGTAAGATCACATTTTTATGGAGACGAGTATAAATAAGTCTGCATGATATTGTAAATGAAGTGTTAATTATTGAATAAAGTTGCTTCAATAAAAGAACTGAATTTGTTTTAATGTTATTTTGAATAAAAATATGATTTTAAATGCACCTATCGTGTGTAGTAGGAAAACGTGGTAGAAAAAAAAAAAGTAGTAGTAGATTGCGGTAGGAAAATGACCCGGATGTTGTAGAACATCTGGTGGAAGATTTGGCAACACTGGCGCCAATCATAAGCTGGCTGCGGGAGTTGGCCGTTGTGTAGCGAGAGCGCCGTCACCTAAAAGGGAAGATTTATCCTAAAAAAAACGTGTATCCAGACGTGTTTTGTGCCTTCAGATTCATTACAAAACTATAAACGCATTCAGAACATACTTCGAGGTGGGATACGTTTTCACTGTCTGCCATTATTGCGAAGCGAAAGTGATCAGGCATGCTTGAACGTGATCAGATTTGTAAGTTGATTTGAAGGTTTTTAGATGCAGTGCTCACGTTGATCGATGAACATAGGCGGACTGGCAGCCTAAATCGTACCGGGCAGGTACCGGGAAAAATCGGCAAAAGTGGCCCTCAATCACGTGAAAGTAAAGGCATCCGTCCGGCCCAGTGGTTCAATCTGCCACTGTCGATGAACGCTCACGCTTGATCGCTATCGGAGTGAATTTTTAATTAATAGGGATGTGAATTCATCGATAAATTCATCAATAAATATAAATCAAGGAATATATCATCACTACTCATTTTATATCGTTGAGAGAACGATATGAAGTAGGCCTAAAATCGTGGGTAGAATTATTTTTTTTTTTTTTTTTTGTAAAATCTCCGACAGTAGCGCCGCGGTAGCTGATACGCCGCACATGCCAAAAATTTCACTTTTATTAACAGAAACGCCACGGCGCTACCGCCGAAAATTACGGTATTTCATCTCTGATATCACACACTGGATGATAAACAATTAAGAAATTGCTCAGGCAACATGTGGTTCAAAATCTGTCCATATTCGCAGCTAGCTGCTCCTCTGTGTAGGCACAATGTGAATTCAGCTACTGTTTCGCCATCGAACTGTACAATTGACCTGAACTTAATGCTTTTGTGCCCTGGCGCGCATGGGTGGGGGACCGATAAGGGACCCTAAGCTAAATCGTCACCCACGAGCGGTAGGGGCGGGTTGTTTAGACTTGCAGGGGAGATGACGCTTGGCCAAAGAACAGGTGTGGTGTGCATTTAGAACATTTATTTTTAATAAGCATCACACAAATTAACCCGTATAAATAAAATAATTGGGGCCCCATAAGGAAAACAACAAATATTTAGCAGAAGCAATAATTACACAACTTGGATCAGATCGCTATTCTAAACGGCACACAAATTTAACTAATTCCTTAATCTACACTACACTGTCTTATGTGTCAGCGTGCGGGGGCCAGCACATGAGTTTGGTATCTGGGCACGACGCTAACACATATGTGCCTATTTCTGACAGCACAACCACAAAATGTGCTCACAACCTTCTTTGTGACAGGGGTAGCTCGGAAGGCGTCTAATATTAGCTCACCTTTATAGTTACCCTTAAGACCGTTCTAATATTCAAAGTCTCGGACAAGGGAGGGGAGGAGAGCAGTAACCCCAAGTAACAGCCCACAACAAACAAACTGTGTGCACCCTGCACCTTCTTAAGGTGTGATCCCAAATTGTTAAATTATCGGTACTGTGATAAATAGTAGCGCCCGTTACTTCCCACGACAATTCCAAATGTCCCATGCACTGGGCACCACATCACATGATCCCACGCACATAGCTGGGTAGCAGATCACAAAACTCATAATACTGACCTCACAAGGAGAGGGCCCCAACGAACAATCGAGTTTTTTGATGCCCTTTAGTGGGATGGTAGTCTGATATGTCCTTTTAGTAAAACTAAGTCCACAGCCTCCAACTTGTCCTTATTTTCGAGAAAATCCCTTTTAAAATCTGTGTTATATTACTAGTGCAAACTGTACCTTGGCAATCATCACAACAGCGGCAGCCGAACAGGTAATCCACCCTTATCTACGCCAACAAAAGAACAACGCGGCGCATTCTTTTGTCCCACAATGACGTTGAATTTAAAAGCTGTCCCAACAGCGAAACTCTTTCATCAATGCCTTACACTGCTTCAAATAACCAGTTCATCACTGTCTCATTTGTTTTTATAATTTTTTAACATAATTGCAAACAACAGACGAGGGTCGAACAGGGCGCATCGTAAACATTACTCTCTGGCGGCTTCACTGCGTAACACACACACACACGCTCTCTCAACAAAGGAATAAGCTCATTATATCTAATTATTGACTGGATTTTTCGGAAACGCTGCAACAACGAGTAGATGCAATCAGCATCTACTGCTATTGTTACAGCTTCCCATTATCCAATGCTATAACGAACAACAAATTAATAAAACCACGCACTACAACAAACAAATGAACATCAACTTAATTTACCACAATGCATACCGACGACTACTCGGGACACACACCCCAACAAAAACGCACCTATCCACACAGAGCAAATACTACACACAACAAAACCTACCACAACGGAAACAATGAGCATACTAAAAAAAACAAAAAAAAACCCAACAAAAACACACGCACACTGACCCAGTAACACTTTCGACATATTTATTGCTTGAACGATCAAAGTGTGCAATCAATTTGTCCTTTAACTCTTTAAAAGCTATCGATGCCGGATCGGTAGGACTAACTAAGAACTTCAGAGCATTATTAAGTTCTGCTCCCGTATAAACTCGTGCGTATGAAGCATTCTATTTTCCAGGATCTCACTCAGCTCAAGTGCCCATTGAAATAATTTAAAATAGTTTGCTACTATCGTACCATCTTATAGGCGAAAGTCGCTCATTACAAATGGGGGTGTAGCAATTACAATTTTTTTCGACTACCTGACCTATTTGTTCTGTTGTCACTTGTTCTGCGGTGGTAATTACCGATGTTCTAAGCACGGTCACCAACATCGTCGTGAGTGCTTCTGTAAACTCAGCTGTAACTGCCATCTTGTTTGTGTTTCCGACTACCGCCTACACCTTCTCTAGATTGATGTTTGAAGATCTTAAGAACTTAATTCCACTGAGAGACTCGAAGAACTCTAAGATACAGGGGTTGGACAAAAATATGGAAACGCCTAACAAAAAACATATCACCTTTAATATGGAGTTGGATAACCCTTGACTTGTAGAACAGCTTGGAGCCTCCTTGGAATAGACAAATAGAGATCCTGTATGATTTGTAAGGGAATCTTGTACCATTCTTCATGCAAAACAATGGCAAGTTCCTTCAATGATGATGGAGGTGGATAGCGTGCTCGTAAGTTTCTTTCCATAACAGACCACAAAGGCTCAATAATATTAATATTTGGTGATTGTGGAGGCCATGGCAGATGTGACACTTCACCCTCATGCTGAGAAAACCAGTCCTGGACAATGCGAGCTGTGTGAACCGGCGCCTTATCATCTTGTTAAAAGGCACCACCTTTGGGGAAAAAAAGTTTGCATGTTGAACCTGGTCACACAAAACGTTGAGATAGTCCTTGGCAGTGATGTGGCCTTGCAGGGTAACGATAGGGCCGACAGAATACCACGATATTGCTGCCCAAACCATGACTGAACCTCCACCATATTTTACTGTTGGTTGCAAACAATCTTGATCATAAGCTTTCTTTGATATTCTCCAGACGTAAACTCGGCCAGCAGTTGGAAATAGTGTGAACGAAGACTCGTCCGATCATATGATCTTTTTCCATTGCTTCAAAAACCAGGTTTTATGAACATGGCACCACTCTCTTCGGATTTTAGTATTGCGATCAGTGGCTTTAGGATTGCAGCACGTCCAGAAATACCCTGTTGGTGGAGTTCCCTTCGAACTGTTTTGGTGCTGACAGGGTTTGTGAGGGTGGCATTCAGTTCTGCAGTAACTTTTGCAGCTGTAGTCTTCTTATTATGTACCACAATCCTACACAGTGTCCGTTTGTCTCGATCATCCAACACATTTTTCCGTCCACGCTGATGTTTATCAGACTTGGTTTTCCCACTCCTGATGTTTGCAGTTGTAATCTTGGATACTGTGCCTCTTGAAACACCAAACATTTCAGACAACATTTCACCCACCATACGGGCTCCAACAATTTGCCCACGTTCGAATTCTGTTAGTTTAGCCATATTGCACTAAAAACTCAACAGAATACAGCATAGAAACAAATAAAGCTTTTTATCTACTTGCTAAAGGTTTATTGCCATTACTAAATAGGGGTGATAGCAGCACATCACTCAAATTTGCATAAAATTTGCATTTTACTTCAGACATGCATTTTCTGAGGTGTTTCCATATTTTTGTCCAACCCCTGTACGTTGTCTTCAATCACAGGTAGTATTAGTGTTTTAAGTCTACAGGGGAGGCATTAATAATATAGCAATAAAGCCTTCGATGTTCTTTTTAGGCTTAGTCTTACAGGCGATGTTTTGCCTATCTTTTGCGAACCATCCCATTTCTGACACCAAAATGTTGCCTCTTTCTGTAATGCATGGGTTCGCAAGCCTTTATCTTTATCTGATCGCTACATTATCCTAGCTTTACCTGTCTTTTTTAATGGGACAGCATCTCGGGGCATTGCATACTGGCGGGACTTGATGGGAGAGCAGCGTGCTGTTGCTCACTGCAGCAACTCATCCAAGAGAAACAGAGTCCAAGTTATGTCACCAGATAGTGTCTTCATCTGGGACATCAAGTGGCGCTGCTGTCAATCTTTAAAGGTAAACTCACAGAAAAAAATCGACTAATGCAGGGTAATAGAGTATATATCATTCAAAATTTTTCGATTTCCCCCCCCCCCCCTAATATTTTATTAAGAAAAATGCCTCTGAAAATTGAAAATTGGCCTTGGGATCATCCATCCCTTCTTCAGAGAATACAAGGCGGAATTTTCTGCAACAAGAACCTCGGGGAATTTCATAACCGAGATTCTAGTTTCGCTTAGAATGATTCTACATATCTTAAGATTTTGCTAACCTGTTTTATGTTGGAATGCCTTCAATTTGTTCTGTTTTGGTGTGTAAATAGACAGTTGGATAGAAATTTCACGTTTCATAGATTTCCAGAATCAGAATCTATTAAAAATCAGTGGATTAGTTTTTGACAGCGAGGGAACTGGTATTCAACTCCAAACAGCATCATGTGTTCAGCTCATTTTGAAGCATATTTCTTTGTCTATGCATCTCCCGTTTTAAATTCAGTATCAGTTCAAACAAGAAATTCGCTGAAACTAGATCTCGTATAAGGTGGAACTAGATGCTCTTCCAACTCTAAACGGGCGTTCTTATAGAACAACAACCGCAACAGCATGTGCTAAACGCCGAAGGAATGAGGTAGGCCTATTTGCTGTGTAAGGCCCGCCGCAAATTCATTTAGTGCTAGCAAAAAATGAGCGAGCAAGCAACTGCGCTTGAGCCCGGATGTTTGCTCATGCGCAGTTGCTTGAGAAGCACCCGAGCTCATGCACAGTTGCTAGCTTGCTCATTTTTCGCTAGCGCTAAAATGAATTTGCAGTGGGCCGAAGGCACATGCCACTCTAATGTGCACACGCCAATGCGGCAAGCAGAAGATCCCATTTCATGGTTTAATGCGTAGGGCTGTATATTACAGAGGTTGCAGTAGCATTTAATTCTACTAACAGCCCTTGTATATCGCTGTCACTGTTGTCAAAATCGCATTAGTCACTATCGGTCTTGTTTCATAGGATGTGTTTGTTTAGTGCGACGGAAATGTCAGAGTTAACGTGACTGCGTTTGCTTAATCTCGTCAGACTGACTACTTTTGTTTGCTATTGCCAGTTACGCTGATGCAGTTATGCTTCGCCCAACAAAAGTTACAAGCTAAAACCATTGTCACCTTCTGCGGGATTAGTATTAGAAAAGGCGATCGGTGTTTTAGCCAATGTCATTATTACAAACGAAAGAATTAGTTCAAACAGAACAGAACATTCGTACCAATAGGGTTTGTCGTCATTTTGGAAACATAATTTAATGAAAATATTCCTGTATCATTTCGTTATTTACTGCGAGCATAAGATGGTTTTAAAAGGCATATGTCGCTGTGGTCGAATGTCCGCTTGAAAGCAGTCGCTCTCACGAAGTAGTTTGTAATCTCAACACTTTCCAAAACAGATGCTAAATCCAGCAAAAAATGAAAAATTTACTTTCAGAACTGGTGTTGTCTAGGTACATTAAAGAAGAAAAATGTGATGTAATTTTGCTGAATTTATTTACATGAAGTCTGTAATATCAGATTTTACCAAATACTTTCCTAAAAACAGAAAGCTTGATGCATTTGTTTTTCTTTGCTCCTCGCATAAAGAGAACATTGTGATCTTTGGAATTTTAAAATCGTTCTAATTTTATCTCATGGCTAGGCTGTAGTAGAGAGTGGATTTTCTGTTAACTAAGTTTCGAGGATCAGTGTCATCAGCTTGTCAGAAGTACGTGGAACCTTTAGAAAAAGAAAGAGAAAAAACATTTGGTAAGAGAAAGAATGAAAATATTAATTTATATAGTTAGACAAGAGTACTAAGATAATAGAGAAAAATAATAAAGAAAATTCCACGGCCTGGACTCGAACCAGGGACCTTCGGGTTACCGTCCCGATGCTCTAACCACTAAGCCACCGTGGAATTTTCTTTACTGTTTTTATTCATCAATATTGGAGATAATGGCGTAAAAAAATCCTCCTAAGACCATTTTCCAATTATTATCCTTCCTGATATTCAGCACGGCTTCCGCAAGGCCAGATCGACCGAAACTAATCTTGCTGTTTACTTCTTACCTCTCGAAAGCTATTTGGCCAAAATTGTGCACGAAATTGGAAATCCACCCATTTGTGTGGTTTTCGGTGGGAAAACAGGAAAATTTGGCCAAAAGTGTGCACGAAACTAGAAATTCACCCATTTGGGTCTCGTCATCAAGTGGATGTAATTTACTTGGATTATCCTAAAGCCAAGTTTATATTGACCTTCTTCTCCAGAAACTAGAGATTATTGGCTTCCACTTAAATATGCTATCGTGGATGCGTTCCTTTTTAATTGATAGATATTTTATGCTTTATCCTATAAATAATTTCTGGAAAATTGGTGAAATCAATAGCGTTGTTTCCCTGGGACCGCTGCTATTCAATATTTATCTGCAGACTTAATAGCTTCTTTACCAACTAATGATGTTCAAATTCTAATGTATGCCGATGATCTTAAAATTTTTTCTTGCATTGACAGTTGGCAAGACTGTATTAAAATGCAAGAAGCGTTGGACTCAATTCTCTCCTGGTGTAAATCGAACGGATTAAGTCTTAACTCGAGCAAATCACACATAGTTTCCTTCTCCAGGAAAGTAACAAATTTTATTTTTGACTACAAGATTGATTAAGATATCATTGTGAAAAAGAACGAAGTTAAAGATTTAGGCCTTTTATTTAATTATATCTTTTACCCCGCATATTGATAACATCATAAGAGATGTCTCCCGTAGAATTGGCCTCTTGAAAAGGCTTACCGCATTTTTCAAAAATCCATTAACTATCATAAAGTTATTTATTTCTATTGTAGTTCCTAAAGTCACATACGGCCTGTTAATTTGATTTACTCATCAAACTCAAAACTTTTTACTCCTACAAAAAAAATTTCTTGCATTTTTAAATTTTCTTTCAAAAAAATATAAGCATGATCTCAATATGGAATTTATAAATGCAGTGGCCGCGCAGCACTTGAAATTTTTATCGCCAATGGTTTAGCCAATAGAGATTTTCTTTAAGCCAGAATCTCATGTTTTTAGCCAAATTTAAAATTAAAAAAAATTATGAAGCATTTTAAATTAAAAAAAAATTTAATCACATGATAATTGCAATTTCGAGGTTGAAAATAAAATTTTTCCATGTAAATAGAATTAGTCAAGTATGTTCGGCAAATGTGATTGTTTATGCGTCAGATTAGTTGAACTGTCGCCACTGGCGATTTGGCGAGCGGACTGCACAGACACTGTAAATGTGTTTACTCTTTCCAATATCATTGGTAATATTTTTCTTAATGTCCTTAAGAGGATTGTTTCTGGGGCTGTTTGGATGCCTGAGGTTCTGTCATCTATCGGGCTGTCATTTCTAGAAAAAGTCGTCATAAGTATCTTACTTTAATAACTCCTAGTACAAGGACAAATATAATCCTGAGATCACACACTTCCTTCGGAAGGGAAGTAAAGTCGTTGGTCCCATGTAGTCGTTTCCCGGCTGCACGTTAAAGAACCCTTGTGAGGCACAATTTGCGGCCCCTATAACGCTGTCCTGAAATGACCACAGCAGTTGAATAGGACGTTAATACCAAACAAACTAACCCACCAACCAACAAGGACATTTATTGGTGAGATTACTCCTTCTTGTAAACTTGTTACTTTGTATAACCGAATCCTTTCTCATAAAGATGTAGACATTTTTTAATGACCCAACCAATTCTATTTTTAAGATTTTAAATATCTGATTTTGATTTATTTGTTCCGAAATGTAATATTTTTCTTTTGATTTCTTCCCCTGCTTGGGTTTTATCACCTGTAAGGGCAGTTTGTATTTGCTTGCATTCTGATCTGAATAAATTAAATTAAATTAAATTATTATTATTATGTAATACCGTGCGTCTCAAAAGTTGCGTGCCTTATGAAAAGTTATGAACGTTGGCTTTATGTTTACACTGTTTTGCAAGCTTATCGTTCATGTTCAAAATGTGCACCATGCACTTGAAGACAATGCTTTACACGATCCAAATTTTCTTCTGTCGCACGTAAAAGTGTAGCTGATGGGCTTGGGAATATCAGGGTGCAGGTGATGAAATTGGTCTGCAGCTTCTAGAGATGTTCTGTGGTGATCTCCGCAAAGAATATCAGCTCTACACGTTGTTCTGGTGTCAGCATTATTCCTCTACTTCACTATTTCACCTACAAAATCAAAGCAACGAATTAATCCATTGGGCACGCGACTTTTGAGACACACTGTATTATTCGCCATTTAATGGTAAAGATAGTCCTGGCTTGCGAACAAGGAGGCGTGCTTTAACCTATACACATAGAATATGTTTGATAGCGACAGCTTCCATGTCCACGTGGCTTAGTAGTTAGAACATCGGGACGGTAACCCGAAGGTCCCTAGTTCGAGTCCAGGCCGTGGAATTTTCTTAACTAATTTTCTCTATTTATTCATCAATATCAGAGGTAATGGGGTGAAAAGAAATGTTCCCAAGACCGTTTGCCAATTATTACAGTAAGATAATGTTTCATGAAATTAACATAAGACATTAAATTAAAAGACCAAAGTGAAAAGAAAATAAAAAAAGACAAAAAGAAGGTAAAACCTTAAAGTTACAGTATACACTGAAGAGCCAAAACATCATGACCAGCTACTCAATAATGCACTGCACTACCTTTGGCCTGCAAAACAGCTGCAACTCGCCTTGGCATGGATGCCACAAGTTCTTGGTAGATGAATGGAGACAGGTTGTACCAAATGTCTAAGCAGTGGTCACGCGAAGTCGAGACATTCCGACATGGTGATGTTTGTGCTCCAAGCTGCCGTTCCATGACATCCCAAATGCACTCTATCGGATTAATATCCAGCGAGTTAGGTGGCCAGGACATTAATTGGAATTCATCCTTATGCTCCTCGAACCACTCCAACACAATTCGTGCCTTGTGACATGGGGCGTTGTCCTGCTGGAAGGGTGCAACTGGTCCACAATGATGATCAGATAGTCCACAGCTTTCATGGTCCGTTTTACCACAACTACGGGTCCCAGAGTCGCCCATGAGAACGTCCCTCAAAGCATAATACCACCACCAACCAGCCTTTGTAGGGCCTCCTGTATGAGGGAGGGAGGGGGGGGGGCAACTGTTTGCCTGGAAGTCTGCGTATTCTGACACGACCATCGACGTGATGAATAAGAAATCGTGATTCATCCGAGCAGGCAACTCTCTCCCACTTATCCATGGCCCACTATAACGTAGTTGACAAGGATGCTTGGTCAGCAGATGCATACGAGTGGGATGTCTGCTGCGCAGTCCCATATCCAATAGAGACCGCTGAACTGTGTTCCGAAACACTTGCACTTGGATCTGCATTGTATTGGGCTGTCAGCTGAGCCACTGTCTGGCGCCGATCTTGTTTTACCAAGTGAGATAGTCTCCGGCGTCCTCTTTCTTTGATGACGCGCGGGTGTTCAACACCTTGGCGTCTACTGCTGGTTTCACCATCATTTATCCACTTTGCATAAATGCTAACAAAGGCAGATTGTGAAGAACCTACCTGTCGTGCAGTTTTGGAGATGCTCGTTCCGAGTCTTCAGGCCATTACATTCTGCCCTCTATCAAATTCACTTAGATCAGCAGCCTTTCCCCATCATTTGCAAAATTAAGTGCAAGACTGATTCCTTACCTTCTCCAGCAGCAGTTAAATACCATTCCCACTTATTTACGTGCCCCCCATGTGATCCAGATGAGTTCATTAACCAATGTGGTCATGGTCATAATGTTTTGGCTCTTCAGTGTATAAACTCCTTTTTAATATGATAACAAGAAATAAAAATAAATTAGACATAAAATCGAATAGAAATTAATAATGTCACCCAATTTGATCATGCACATCTGGTAGCAAGTACTTACATCCCCACATTAGATTCCACAGAAATTAAAATATCTAAAATTAAATCTATTAAACAACAAATATCCAGTAAAGTTAATTGATAAAATATTATGGAGACTTTCACTAACACAACAGGGGGAAAAAAACAAAAAAACCCTCTACAAAAACAGTACAAAATGTACTCAATACAATTGTTCTGAGCCATGTGGGTCTGAGGACATAATGTCAATGGCCTCCCGGCCACGCTCATGCGGCTGTGGAAAAGGGTAGTTTTGGACTCTGTATTAACAATGTACGGGCTCAACACGAGTGGTGTGTGGGGAAAACACAATTTAATGAGACATAGATAATTAGAATAAGGTACAAATTTTTGAGGCCCCAAAATAAATCTTAAATATCATCAATCATTACGTTACAAGTTTTAAAAAAATCAAAAGTGGATAATGCAAAAAAACGGAGGCTATAAAAAATAATTACAGCGTGCGGTCAACCACTACTGATAATAATACAAAGTGAGCATCTCTCATGCCTCTTCCCCAAATCTCAAACTTCCAGGTCTTAACTTAAGCAATAAGTGCAGCTCATTTCCCAACGGTTCTGTGGGCAATAAATGTTTCACAGTGCATCACCAATCTAGTGCACCCCGTGCATCACTTCGCAACATCTATGTTCGAACAGCGTCACATGTTTCTTTTAATACTCCTTGGAGGAGAAAGACTGTAACCTCTCACCTCTGAGCACACCTTGTGCCGTAACTAGACTAGCCGTAACGACAACCAGCGGTTGTGCGCTCAGCATTTATTTAACATCTACAGCAAAGTATGATCTCGCATAAGAGGACTCATTCCATGGTTCTTCACAATACACAATTTACATGCCTACACGGGCCCAACCCAATAACCTCAACATGGGAATAACTGTCAAACAGAAGAGGTGAGAGTAGCGATGCTCAGCCTTACAATTGCCTCCAGCAAGAAAAAAACTGCCAGAGAATATATTTGGAAAATTAAACTATTTCCCAGTTCCCATTCAGTTGATACAGAAGCGATGCCTCCCTGTCGAGCGCAATAGCGCAAACACAGCCCAGTTTTTTTTTTTTACTTCTAGTAGGATGTGGCTCCTCTGCGCTCTGCACACACACTAGGGTTACAGACTGGTCGCATGAAGATAGCTTAGTTATGAAACACCTGCATACCCGTAACAATACGAACACCAGCACAGCACAACTGTTCGCTACTCAGTTGGCTATTGTAGATTCAGTATTCAGCAGGCAATTATCATCGTTCACCAGGGACAGGACGAGGGGTTTTTGGTCGCCTCGCCAGCAAAACAAAAGAACAATCTTCCACCAGTAAAGAAATCCGTTATCCAGGTTCTCGAACATTGCTCAATTACTACTTTCACTCGATCTGCAATCTCTGGAACGTTGTCATATGTCTCGTAAAGCACAGCGGTAAATCGGCACACAATAAATAAACAGGATTGATAACTATAAACATCTAATGCAACATCAAACTCTACACTCTAAACTTAGTGCCAGACAGAAAAAGAACGTCTTTCTCCTTGCTCAATCAGGACAATCTTTCTTTAGCAAATTCTCCGTTTAAGAGACAATCTGATAACAATCATTAAAAGCAAAAATACTAACTAAGGAAGTTGCAGCATCTATTCCCGGAATATCGTGCTGCAACAATGGCCAAGAAGAAACATTTTTATTCATTGTTGCATCACGGGAATCAACACAAAAAAAAAAAAAAAAACAAATAAAAATTTAAAAAAAAAAATGCCAAACAAAAAAAAAAAAAAAAAAAAACCAACTAAAAATTCAAACAAACAAGTGCCAAACAATAAATAAACTGAAAGCAAACTGACCACTCTTAATAAACTAGAAAACTGATAAAGCTCAAAACAACAACAACAAGGTAACAAATTTACTCAATCTCACATCAAGCACACAAACAACAACATAGAACACCAGACAAAAGAATAACACAAGACACAGCTTGACTCCAACATAACATACACTGACATCACATGTCACACAATTATTATTGAGGTGCCTTCCTCATGAGGATGGGTATGATAAGCCTGGTGATAAGGCATATATCAAATACATTGGGTCTGATATAAAACAAGGGCCAAGAACTAGGTGCAGGGTGTTTTCAAAACCAATAACAACCACTGTAAGACGACAGCAGCAGCTGGAACAGACCGCTTTATGTGCCCTCCGAGGCACCGGAAGGGGGTGGGGAGGGGTGGTAAAGATCGTATTTAACTAATGGTCACCCATCCAATGACTAGCCATGCCAAATGTTTCACAATACAATACAATAGTAAAACAAAATCTTTCATAAACAAAAAAAAAAATAATAGAACCAAGCATAAAAATCATACCAATAATAAAAACTAGTGATGTCAAGATCCGGATATCCGGATCTTTTTTTCGGACCTAGGTCCGAGATCCGAGAACCGGATGTTAGTCAGAAATCCGAGATCCGGAACTTGGATCCGAGATCTCTTATCCGGATCCTAGACAGGAAATTGTGTATATGCAAACTTTTTCTGAAAGCAGTTTATAAAATCTTTTATTAAGTGATAGCCTAGTCCTCTTAAGTCCTAATTAGTCTTAATACGCATCCAGCGAAAAGATCCGATATCCGAAATCCGGATCTGATATCCGATATCCGAAATCTGGATCAGAGATCCGGATACGGACCTGGATCCGGATATTATCAGATCCGAATCAAAGATCCGGATCCAATGGACATCACTAATAAAAACCAACATAACAAAAACATTAATAACAATCACCAATATAAAAAAAAAAAACCAGATAAACCAAACAACCCTGACACAAATTTCAAAGATATTTGCCAAAATAATAAAGATAAGTGGAACACCACCAACATAATTTACCAAATTCCATACACCAATTCTAATCACATTTACACAGGTCAAACAAAATGATAATTACAAACACGAATAAAAGAACAAGAAAGGGCTTTACGTAACAAAGATCAAAACAATCATCTAGTTAACCACTGTGTTAATCTAAATCATACACCAGATTGGAACAAAATAAAAATCATTGGTAAAGAAAATAATTACAAAAAAAAAACTAATAAAAGAAACCATTAATATCATTTCAATGATTTTATTTCCAATCATTTCAATTTGGCCAAACCATCAATAGACACAATAATAAATGGAAATTACTTGTCAAAAAAATAAAAGCAAATAAAGACGATTCAAACATAATCCAACAATACTTTCTCACTCTGAATAATCATACGCAACATGTACATTGTTACCTAAGTATTTGTTATAATATTTTGTTTTTACTGAATTTATAATTTCAAATTTATCATCATTTCAAAACTGATGATGAGATAAAATTTCGAAAATTTTTTTTTTAGTTATATCTTATAATTACCCCATATTTCCATTGTACCTATTGTCCGACATTCTTCCCCACCAGCTGTCTTGTATCTATTATTACGTCTCCAAGTCATCCCTTCACCAAGATTCCCCAGTGTCTTCTGCTTCCTTACTTAATCAGTTTCAATGTCACTATTGACCACCTTTGAATACTCTTAATCATCAATATCACGAGTGATTATCTTCAACTACCCCCTCATCCCGTGACCTGTACTATTCTTATGTGTTTTTTTCTGTGTATCCCTTGACCGCCACACGACTCTACACGTTTTCCATCTTGCTACCAGATGTACTTGATCAAATTCGTTGACATTATTGATTTCTATTTGATTTTGCCTGATCTTTATATATAAAAGTTCAGTGTATGTCTGTAAATATTCTTAAAACTTTTGAACCACTTATCCGATTAAGCTCATATTCGCACCATATGCTCGTTAGGTTCAGAGTAAAGTTTACATGTGCCAATGTCAGGTTGGCCCAAAGTGGGGAGGGGTAAAATTAATATAAATATACACGGGGCGAGTCTGAAACCCTGTCACAAACTTCTCATGCGTACTCCCCATGGCCAAATAAGAAACAAATGTCCTATCAACATGGGTCTGAAACTCTACCGTTAACGAGAAAAATGGCGACCTAGATATGTGGTTTATGCACGATAGTGCTCTGGCACATTTCAGTGTGGTTGCACGTCAGTTTCTGAATGACCGCTTTCCTGCAAGATGAATTGGACGTGCAGGGCCAGTGGCATGGCCTCCTCGTTCTCCCGACTTCAGTTGTCTTGATTTCTATCTGTGGGGGCATGTTAAGGATAACGTGTATGCAACACCCATCCAGGATGCAAATGAGCTATGAGACCGCATTGTCGCTGAATTTGATGCCATTAGGAACCGCACAGGAGTGTTAGAATGTGTTTGCCGTTCATTTCAGAGACGTCTGCACGCCTATGTTGAAGCACATACACGTCATTTGGAACTGTATCTGTAAAACAAACCTCACGGGGCACCAACATTTGGACGTCATTTTTCTCGTTAACAGTTGAGTTTCAGACCCATGTTGATAGGACATTTGTTTCTTATTTGGCCATGGGTAGTACACGTGCGAAGTTTGTGACAGGGTGTCAGACTCGTCCTGTATATGAAATAGACTTGGTTTATGTTTACTTGCATGTGTGAACAATCAGTCTGTCGTGTTTGCGTCAACAATCGGCTGGTCATGTTTTTTTTATGTTTTTGGTTGATGAAATTAATACATGCCATCTGCAAGCAACAATGTAACCTTCATCGTTTCCAGCAAACGAAAAAATACTGATTGGTAAAATCCAAGATGGAAACTGTGGAGGTTACATTGCTGCTTTGACTAAGAAGATCAGGCAATTTTCAATGTCAGGGCATGTCTTTTTCGTTGGCTACGATGCTTGACCTAATGATTCACGTTTTATGGGAGATAGCAGCGATGCCGCTAGGCAAAATCAGCGTGGCGTAACGCCATGCTGCCCCTTGCCCCGCCACGCTGCCCCTTGCCCCGCCACGCTGCCCCTTGCCCCGCCACGCTGCCCCTTGCCCCGCCACGCTGCCCCTTGGCGCTGCACAAACGCAAGAAACTGAAACCAATAAATGCAGACAATGTGCGGCTTAAGTATTCATTGGAGCTTGTCATTGTGGCGTGAGTGATTTAAAGCCTAAACATTTTAACTAAACTGCTACGTACATTCATTTAAAATATTAATTAACTGCATCAGTTTAGTTGGTAGCCGTGACGAGCTGTTCATCGCGTTACTCCTTGTGCTTTTTTTTTATCCTGCGTGCTGACAAGTCCAGCCTTTTGTGTTCGTGTGTGGTGGTTTCCTGTGGTCAAAGTATTCCTCAATAAGCTTTCATGTTAAATTAGCATTAATAAAATGTTCAGGGATAATACAGAGTGTCATGTTTTTTTCTTAGCAACAAACACAGTCAAACAGAAGGAGTCAAAATATTAAGATTTTATTAATATTTTGAAAAATGATAAATATAGAATTAACATTTAGAAGTAATATCTCAATAAATAGTTTAAGTCAATATCGAATCAGTCCAGTTCGTCAGCTGAGCCCGTAATTAGTGGGTCTTCTCGGTTGACTTCCAGTTCGCTATCTCCAAGACCGTCGGCGCTTGTCTCGGATCTGATATGACCTTCGCTGATTTTGTCACTCAGAGTGTGATCACAAGGTAAGTGCTCGGCAACGATGGGAAGAGGTTTTGGTACCGCAAACTCCGAAGGCAGCGACCTATCAAGGTTTGTTGACCGCAGAAGGGGCACTGTGATAAATAGAACCATATATTAGACAGAGTTTTATATCCTTAAATTATCAATTACGAATCGTTATTAAATGAGGTCAAAGTTCCTATCTCCTAAATGTTTGATACTTAAATAACTACCTGTAGTAGATGATCCCGTGTCCAAGCGTGGACATTCAGCAGGGTACCCCGCGAGAATATCGGCTATATCGGTGAATGGGAATGCGACTTCTAAGGCGTCCACCTTCCATGGGAAAGTTTTAATGGGCGTGTGAATCATGGTCCGTTGTGCTGCTGGGCTAACCATCATCTCTGCGTGGGCACACGTGGAACCTCGATGATGACAGGGCTTGTGTCGTCCTTGTGTCGATGATGTTAGACTGTCGATACATCTGGCTGGGCGGTAATCGATTCGTCCTCAGCGTTCACAGCTAATAAAATACGGCTAGTTGGAGGTTCTGAAGTGTCGGCTATAATGGCGTTTCCTTGTCGGGCTTTGCTTCCTCCGTTTGTCATAAACCTCGGTATTGCTGCTGGAAATGGGACGGGCGGAACGGCTTTTGATGCCCTCGGCTGCAGGCACTTTTTCCCCGAAGGTTACACTTGCTATTCGCTTGGGTAGTCGCAGCATTCACTTCGGGAGAATTATAAGTAGACTTATTAGTGAAAATCTTAATGTCTAATTTACTTCCCTGAGCCAGCCGAGTTTGTCCTTTCCGTGTGAGGTTCTGTCCATCCGGGTTGGCTCGGTGGTCATCAGGTCTCCGTTGCTGCATCCGACAACGATCTCCAACTCTCTGAATTTCCTTCCTTCGCTTCCTCCTTTTATTCTCCGCTGGAGGATTCTGCGCCGATTTTGTGCAGTCGCGCCGCCTATCACCTTTCTTCTTTCTGTCTTCTCTTCTCCTGACGATTCCATTCTCTGGGCAGGTGGGTTTCTTCTTGTAAGAAGGCCTTGTCTTCTCATTCGATGGCCTTACCTTTTCTCGACGACTGACCAGGCCTTCTTTTTTGCTGGCCATGTTCAAATCATCATCCCGATGATCTGACACAGATCAGCTGTATAAGGTATAAAGTTTAAAAATCTTAATGCAATCATTATTCGCAGTTTTATCCTGCAAAAATAGTGCATAAATTATTGAAAAATATACTTAAAAAAACTGTTGAGGACTGCACCACCAGATGATGTCTTTTTGTGGCATCTCAAAGTAAGGAAGAGATTAAAAAGCCTTTACGTGCCCTAATCGCATACAGATTCCGAAGTTAGCATTATGCCTTAAAAATATAAATGTAGGTCACTGAAATGCCCATGTACTTTTATTAACTTTAAAGCAAGAATTTAGCTGCATTCAGTGCCCCTTTCAGACATTCAGTGCCCCATTGACTTCGAGCGTGCCATGCTGCCCTTTATTTCTGTAGCCATCACTGAGATAGTTATAAAAAGTAATAAATAAATAAATAAAATCATTATTATTATTTCTTATTAAAATCTTTTGAAAGATGTAAGAAATTTTTCTGAAACAAATTAGAGAATACAACTTATAGGGCTTGCAGCTCTTCAACCTTTTGCTGAAACATACATATTAAATTTTCATCTCTTTCTTGATCTAGAAAATGTTTTTATTTTATCTTAGCCAACATGATTCCGTGCTCTGACTGAATACAACTCTATTGAAATAGTTACATGTTGATGAGGGATATTGAGGAGCTGTAAACAGTTCCTGAACACTCTGAATCCATGTACAGTATAATCCCATTATTACATTTTTCATGGGACTGAGAGATTTTAATGTATTAACCAGGAATCATATTGTTGAGGAATGACCAAACCCCATATGAAAGAAGTAATTACTACTCTGTAACTGCATTTCATTAACAATAAGAAATTTTATCCATTTTCTGAAAAATATTCTGTTAATTTTGATTATCTACAAGTATTAATGTATTCATTTGTAACTAAATAATTCACCATAGAATATAAAGAAAATAGATCTGGAGTAACACTTGCTGTAGAGTATTAAAAAACTCTTTAAATCGTCCATAACAGCCAACATGCATTTATGTGAAGGCGCCGACTGTTGAACAGGGTCATCCTAGCCACTGTCTTCATCCGATTCGCCAACTTGTGCATCCTATTGACATTGCTCGATGATCTCTTCTTCGGTTAATGGCCCCAAAGCAATGGTATCATCATCAATTCATACATTTCGTCAAACGTCATTTTCTGCAAGTTGCTCTCTGTAAAGACTCTGACCTTTTAAAATCTCCCACTCTTCAAATCCATCAAAATCAGGTTCGTAATCATCCATCGAAGTTTCGAGTTATTGGACCTGGCCAGTTGGGAATCCTGCCTTTTAAAACAGTTCAGGATCACTGCTCCAGTGATGGCTCGCCATGGTGCAGCAACATTTACGTTTGCGTCCAAAACATGCCATTACTCGCATCTTTCATTATTCTCCGTTCCACGAATTATACCTTGCACCATTCTTTTTAATGGAAATGAGTTTTCAGAGAATGGATGATTCCTTGATTCAACATCTGCAGATGAGACGTGGCATTAGCGAGAAAAAAACTTTACTTCCACATTCGATAACGAAGCTGGCAATACATGTGACAAACAATGGTCTATGAATAAAACTATCTTCCTATTTTCCTTCACGAGCTCATTAGACCATTGCCTCAGGCATTGATGGAATATCACAGACGTCATCCATGTATTCCAATTGTTGAAATAAAGGCATGGTAAATTTCTAACATTTTTAAGAATGGAATAAAGAGCTCTGTATGTGGTATATCAAGCTCCCGTGTGTGTTCATTATCTCTATTTCTGGCTGCAGAGCCTATCAGATTTATTGTTTCTGAATTTCAGAGGATGAAGTCCTGAATTTTAGAATCGTATTAACGAGAATTAGATTGAAAACAAGATCGTGTTAACAACAAAATTTTACATAGAAATAGCACTAACGGGTCCGGGACCAAGAGAAGAAAAAAAAAAAGTAAAATTAAAGAAAACGTATTAAAGGGGATCGTAATATCGAGGTTATACCAAGACCTCCTAGAAAGAAAGCCTGTGCACTGAAAATTCATACTGTTACATGATCATAAGAAGTCATAATTTATGGCATACTATTGGTAGAAATACGATTAACAATGACTTTTTATGATGATGTAACAATGTATGAATTTTCAGTGCACAGGCTTTCTTTTCAGGTGGTGTTGGTTATACTGTATGAAGAAGTTTTTAATATAGACAGAAATAATTCAATACTCCTAGCCTTTCTTTGATATCCTAAAATGTTAAGGATGCAATGTCAAATTTTCGTAGGCAAACCTAATCGGTCATGAAATTCCAGTGCAAGCATTTTCAAGAATTCTTTTTTTCCAAAGTGAATGTTTACTTCATTAATTATAAGGATTTTTCATGTGTTCTTATTCATATTCAAATTCAGATATTGCAAAATTTCATCAAACAGACCAAGCAATGCCCGACATAACTGCTAGTTTATTTACATTTCTTGTTATCATATTAAAAAGGAGTTAATATATGTTAATTTAATGAAATATTTCATGCACATGTAATGGAAGAAAATATATCACATTAAAAATTAATTTAATTATGAATTGTTATGTTTAATTATGAATCCTTGAAGGGCAACTGACACCCAAAATCACCTATCAATAAAAGTCAAATGTAATTATTTTATAACATGAAGGACATGCAACTAACTCTAATTCCACTTATAAATTTTTTATAACTTAAGTTGTTTTTTAAATATAATTTTTCAACATCAGTTTTCAAAGCTCAAGTACCGTATATACTCGATGTACCGGGTGGTCATAAATTATTGAGCGCATTTTGACAGTGAATATTTTATTAACCAAGAAATGTACACACTTCTTGTGAACATCATTGAAAAGTACAGCTCAAACAGTTTGTCAGGTGTCACTATCACCACCAGGCGTCAGCACTGTTTGGCATAGGAACACAAAACGCGAAAATGGCGACCGTGCAGCAGAAAGCAATGTGCGTTCTTTGGTTTCATGAGCAGAAATCCGTGATAGCAGTTCAACGGCAATTCCGCTTGGAATATGGATAACCTGCTCCTGGAAAGGATTCCATAAAGCGGTGGTATCAGCAGTTTAAGGACACTGGAAGCGTAGCCCACAAGAAAGGTGCTGGTAGGCCTACCATCAGTGAGGAAGTCATTGAGAAGGTGCGAGATGCGTTCCAACGGAGCCCTACGAAGTCAACTCGGCGCGCCAGCTTGGAATTGCGAGTCCCACGATCTACGGTGATGAAAGTGATGCATAAGCGTTTGAAATTGTATGCCTACAAAGTTCAGATTGTTCAGGAACTAAAGCCCGAAGATAAACCGCAACGGTTTGCATTCGCGGAGCTCATTCTGCACAAAATTGATGTGGACAACACGTTCTTGGATAAAGTGGCTTTCTCAGATGAGTCAACATTTCATGTTTCCGGGCGTGTGAACAGACACAACTGTCGCATTTGGGGATCAGAGAACCCTCATGAAGTCCGTGAACATGTTAGAGACAGTCCAAAGGTCAATTTGTGGTGGCGTTGACTGTCAATGAAGTGATTGGACCATTCTTCTTCACAGAGCAGTTGGTGAATAGCATCACGTACCTTGACATGCTGCAATGTTATGCTATACCGCAGCTTGAACAACGACAACCAGATGTTATTTTTCAACAGGATGGTGCACCGCCACACTGGGGAACGATTGTGCGGCGATACCTGGATGAACAATTTCCTGGTCGTTGGATTGGCCGCGGGGGGCCGATTTCATGGCCTCCGCGATCTCCTGACATCACACCACTCGATTTTTTCTTGTGGGGATATGTAAAGGACCGCGTGTACTCCAGCAAAGTGCGTGATCTTGATGAATTGAAGGAAAGGATTGTGGCCGTCATTGCAACAGTGACACCTGAAATGCTGCGGAATACATGGCGTGAAATCGAATATCGAATGGATATTCTGCGAGTCACTGCAGGAGCACACGTGGAAGTGCTGTAACTTCGGAATGTTACGGAAAAACACTGTTTGAGTTGTACTTTTCAATGATGTTCACAAGAAGTGTGTACATTTCTTGGTTAATAAAATATTCACTGTCAAAATGTGCTTAATAATTTATGACCACCCTGTATAGTCGCAAAATTTATGACCCAAAAAATGCCCCTGAAAAGTGAATGCGGCAATACAACTGGTCAATACAACGGTTAACTTCATACAGCTTTTTTCGATGATTAAAACTTAATTTTTTATCATTAAAATAATTTTTCATATCAATAAAATATAGTTTCGTTCAAAAAATGTAGTTTCATATTAAAAAATAAACATTCACATCAATAAAATAATAGTTCACATCAATAGAATAATTTTTCACTTCAATAAAATGTCAAAAATATGTAAATTCTTTTCAATAAAACGTAATGTAAGACCATAGAGAAGTTAGCGCCATCTAGTGGCAATTATATTAAACATTTACTGTAAAATGTCAACTGCTAACAAAAACTTAGCAACTTGGTGTAGATTGTGTGGATGAAGAACGCAACAACTTCTACAGCAATAATTTAACTATTACTATAGTTATATTGTCCATATTTTACAGTATTTTTTAACAAATTCATAAAAAAAATTATGTCCATGTTGATTCAGACTCCCTGTGGCAACGTTTCCATTAATGATAATCAGCGAACTACGATCTTACATTTTATTGAAATGAATTTATATTTTATTGACGTGAAACTACATTTTATTGAAGTTAAAAATTATTTTATTGATGTGAATGTTTATTTTTTTAATATGACCAATCAGATGATGAATTCGAAGGATTCAATTAGTTTTTTTGTAAAACATTATTATTATTATTATTATTATTATTATTGAATAAATTTGTCTCATCACGTTTTTAGATGATTATTTTGGAATTTTTTTGTGTGACAAGAGTGAATTATGGTTTGCGGCAGTACATCGGGTTAATCTATTTCCGATTTTTGGGTCTAAAAAAGGGGGGGTGCGGCAATACAACGAGAGCGGCTATACATCGAGTATATACGGTAGTTATGAGCTTTGCTTCAATTCACTGCTAGGGTTGACGCACACATGACGACACACTGGCTAATTGTCTTGGCTATCTAACACAGAATAACTCATCATTGTTTTTCTTTTTCGATCATTTTCTCTCCTTAATTTTGGAAAATCCACTTGCATTGAAGTGTTCCTTTTGCACCAGCACTATTCAGGTTCAAATTCGCAACAAACTTGAATTTTATTTTATTTTTCATTATTTGATTAATATGTGGGTCTGCTTCAAATGTTCAAGTAATAGTTACAAAATTTAAAATGTGAGCAGTTTATATGTGAATTGTGACCCCTGGCCTCTCGTCTTCTTTCTCATCTTTTACTTTTGTTTATATTTTATACTTTTCCCAGTATGTGACAGTTATATATTAGGGGCACATATATCGTTAAATCAATTCATATTTAAGTATTTAATCAGTTGTCGATTAGTTTGTTAACATGCCTTATTATTGATTGATTAACAATTAGACTCGTCAATTTATATATTAATAATGTAGTTTTAACATTCTCTTATGTATTTATTTGTTTGTACCCGCCCCCCCCTCTAACAAACTGATATATACAACCTCAGTGAGACAACTATACTTTTTCCTTACCATATTTACAAACACTTGCCTGTAGCTGAAAAATATAAAACTGTGTAACATAAAAAAATTATATATAGCCTAATTTATTCCAATTCCTCAAAAACTTGTCTGCATATTTCTGTTCATAATTTCTCTAATAAGATTTTTATCTGATTATTCTTTTAACTTAAAATTAATAAAGAGTAGGTCGTTTTTCGATTTCACTAATAAATAGCTCTATACAGGGTGACCCAAACTTATCCAGCATAATTGTTTAGGAACTATGTATGGTTCAAATGGAACAAAAAATGTCCTATAAATATTACATCTAGTTTCGATCGTGTGTGAGATATCGACGTCTGAACTATCCTGTCTCCCTGAACCTTGTGTATCCTCGAAAACACCTCCCGATGTGGACGGCGCCTATGAGGAAATGCATCCGCTTACAACCTGCTGGCTTCTGCAGCGTTAACAGCAGCAAGCCCATAGTAAGAATAAATGTCCGCATATTCTTCATTTGTGCAAACAAACCGCATAATGAACTTCAACATTGTGTTGCACAATATGAGCAACTGCTCGAAATCAACCGCCAAGTCAATAAAATACCTTTCACACATGTTACAAGTACGACGATTCCCCTTCCTGTTTGGCATATGGAAGAGTACATTTAAGAATAAATAGGTAAATCTACGTTTTTTCTAGGAAAAGACTCTAAATAAAAGAAAATAGACAGACGTCGATATCTCACACATGATTGAAACTAGATGTAATGTTTATAGGACATTTATTCCATTTAAACCATACAATGTTCCTAAACAATTATGCTGCATAAGTTTGGGTCACCCTGTATAAATTGACATTTTTATGAGAGATTTTATAAAAAGATGTTTACAGCAAAATTAGTCTAAAAAAATTCCCAGAAAAAATAACACTGCAGAAGTTGTAGTATATATAGGAAGTTTTAATAGGTGGGGTGATAATTTTTTAGCTCAGAGCAACGAAATCAACACCAGCCACATGCCCCTTCTATATCCTATTGATTCTGTTCGAGTGAGCAACAATCGAGTTGCCTTGAAAATGGGCCTGGTTGCATATTTTTAGTTGCCGCAATCTTTTAGTTGACAATGCGCTTGCTCCCACAATTGATTCCATGTTACTGTTTTGGGAACTACCGTATTTAGTTGACAAGGAAAGGATCATAATTTTAAGGCAGAAGATTGCAAGGAGGAAACATTTTTCTCGAGAACATTTTTCGATTTGATCTCAGATTGACCTTGGTTGAATAAATGAGGCTTTAGCGGTAATGACTGCAGGACTGGAAACTCCTTTTGCTCATATGACGTCATCGACTACCTCTCTATATTCACATGTCACAAAGGATTTTTTCCCACAGTGTTCAGTATATACCAATCATTTATTCATTTGATTAAGTAAATAATAAAAGATTTCGAAATTAAATTGTGCTCGCGTTAACGAGAGTTTGGGAGTACCCCCCCCTCCGAAAAACAAAAAGGACTCCTAAAATATAAGATTCGAAAGTCACTGAACTCTGCCAGTTTCTATGTTGTTTTGTAAACATTTAGGGTCAATCCATATGAAATCAACCAATGGGTGTTACTGACATATTTTATTTTGTTTTTACATACCCATTTAACTGTTTATGTATGTATCTGGGAGTATAAAATGATTTTTTTTTTTTTTTTTTTAATTTACCACTACCATTGTGGACTCTAGAAGCCATTTTGTTTATAGGGACCAGCCGTTTTTGGCGTTTTTAGAGGTTAGCGATAAGTTAAATAACTTTTTTATTTATTCAGATATTAACTTGAAATAAAAACCATATTCAAATCATGTTATGGCCAAATATGTGTTAAAGTTTAAGGAAATAGCCTAAAACTTAACTAGAAAAATGTGGTTTGATTAGAATAAATTGAAGAATATAGGGAATTAATGATGAAAAAGGGCTCTTTTTGTTGTGATAAAAGATCCCTTCTTTACACTTAATTACGATCATCCACATACCTCTTTATTCTTAGTTTCATTTGTGGACAATTGCCCAAGTTATACTTTTTTGTATAATTTTGAATTACTAGAATTATCGTCACCCTTCTAATAACTGGTAATCAACGCAAAAAATTTCATCATTGTGATTTAATCAGAAGTATTTTTTTGTATTAAAGAAAAAAGCGAAAATACACAGTACAATGCACATTGACACAGATGCCTGAAGTGTTAAAACACTGAAAAAAAAAAGTGGGTTACATAATGTTTGAGGCCCATGTGGATGATAAAAATGAATCATCCAGTCACCGTTTTCCATGCACATATTTTTAACTTCACCAATCCACACTTCTGATCATAAACACATACCAAAATGTCATTTATTTTGAAAGACCCAGTTTTAAAATATGGTAAACAGAAACATTATGTTCACTGTAGGTTTCACTTTTTGAGTGAACATAACACTGTATCACACTTGGATTTTATGGTACAAACATGTGATATGTCCTTGTTTCCGGTACTATTTTACAAGATTTATATCTTTCGCTCAGCTTTGCTTCATTTGTTTCAGTTTCTTCAAAAGGTACTAAAATGTAGGAAATCCCTGTTATTTCTTCAGAACAAAGCTTAAACATTTTTTTACCTAGATACAGTCCTTTTTGTGGTCCCTTCAATACCAACACAGGCATTCTTCCCATGGGAAGTGGTAAAAAAAAATGCCACTCTGTTTCAAGACCAAAGTCTTTAGAGTGGTTGCAAATGTTTAAAAAGTCTTTTTTGTTTTTATACTGGCTGCCAGCTCCATCACTAAAATAAACAATTTTTTTTTTTTTTTTAAATACTAAAGGAGCATTTTATTATATCTTCAGTCAAATGTTTTTGAAAGCAGTGCATAGCCACGATACTATAGTCCAAACAATCACTTATAACACAAAGGCTTCTGTGGCAAATTTCACCATCATTTAGGTAATACCGTATATACCCACGTATAGGCCGTTTTTTTTTTTTTTTCTCCAAAAAATGACCCCTAAAAACCACATTTGGCCTATGCGCGGGTCAGAGTTGATGAAAACTCTTATAAATGGAGTTTACAAAAAACTAACGCTGTGGCGGCCATATTGGAGAAAGTATGAGAGGGGGAGGGGCTTCAAACGAAACCAGCGCATTTTTACGTGTTCTGTCATTCCAATACATACAGTAAATTAGTGGTGTGCGATCCATCGATGGTTTTGTTCGACGTTCAATGAAAATTTCGATGGTTTTCAACCATCGAACGATTTTTACAAAACATCGATTGCCAGCGATGGTGGTTTACAAACCATCGATGGAAATTTCGATTGTACTTCGATGGTAAATGGTTAAGTCAAATCACCAATCAGTCACTAGACTGCGTTAGCTAGGAAAACTGCTAATTAAATACATTAATCTAAACAGTATTCAAAATGGAATATCGAAGATTCAAGAAAACTAAAAAATTCGATTTCGAAACAGTTTGAACATCGATACTTTAAGCCTACTGAAAGATGATCGAAACAAAATTGAAACCATGATCGAAAAATGGTTTATAACATAAAATACTTGAAATAATTTTTTTGTATCTGCTACGCATGGTAAAGATTATATACCGTTAAAATTTGATTGAATTCCAACAAAAAGTTTTCAAGTTAATCATTCAACATCATAACGCGTTTACTTTTGAGTACTAACCAGCACTTGTTACAATTTTCACTGCGTAACTCGGAAACTTCTCGTTGGAATTCGATCAAATTTTAACGGTATACACAGTCTTATGTACCTTGTTATTCCTCCAAGTTTCATGAATCTAGGCTTTACAGAACCTGAGTTATTATTTGGAGTTGGGTCATTTGCCCCAAACTGCAGCATGCCTTTTGAACATCGATAGCTTATTATCTCAAAGCGCATAAAATTTAATATATCTTACAGCACATTGTACAAATACATACAAATACATTAATTAGTGCATCATGTCGCATCTTTTTCCTCAATTTTCCATTATAAAAGGCAAATGCAAAGTCAAATCCCGAAAACAAGATGGAGACGACCATGTTAAACTGTCACTGTGTTCTTGCCAAGTGCGTCTTGAAAATCGTCCAAGAATGTTTTAATAAAGAAAGTTAATATGGTTATAATTAAAATATATTATTACATACACAAAAAAAGATCAGGAATCGATTTCCACAACCAAAAATCAAAAGTACATAACTAAAATAAAATAATTGGCTGCATTTTGGACCAGCAAGGTACCCGGATTCTGCACTGTAAGAACCAATGGACACTCTTAAGCCACATTCTTATTCCTCTCATTGGTCGATAATAATTGGTAATAGCACTGTAATGGATATATAAACCCTGAAATCTCTGCATGGAATTCAGAGTTCTATGATTTCCTCAAGCTGGAACATAGATGTTGCCTTCCTGTGCGAAACCCATCTCAAACAGAGTAAGGCTTTCAATCTACCAGGGTACTATGTTTACCGGAAAGATAGGCCCCCTAAAAAAGCTTCAGATCCAGCTTCTGGTGGGGTAGCTATTGTTGTCAAAAAAGGTATTAATCACACTAAGATTGTCACACCTAACCTTGTCAATATGGAAGCAGTTTCCATTGTCATCAAAGATGCTGATGTTGGAGAGGTGAAGTTTACTTCCCTATACAACCCACCCAGGCACAAGTTAGACCCTCACGACTTAGATGAACTACTGTCTGGGCCCACTCCAGTCGTTATAGCGGGTGATTTGAATGCGAAACACCCACACTGGAACTCCAGATGCACTAATCAAAGTGGTTTGGTACTTTATAGGTACATGGTAGATCAGATCGACACTTCGGTTATTGGCCCTCTTGAAGATACATACTACTGTGATCACTCACCCGCTAGTGACGTGCTCGACATTGCTGTTCTCAAGGGGTTTTTCAAACCCTACAATATTTTTACAGTAAATGCCTTATCATCTGATCACCTACCAGTTGCACTAAATTTTGAGGGGATAAATATTGACCTGAGAATAAATCTTCGTTATAAGCAGGACTGGAAATTTTTTAGAGAATTTATGAACGACAGTAACATTCCCTATCAGGATCCCGTCACCAGCAGTGACATTGACGAAAATATCAAAAAGGTCACTCACTCCATCAAGATGGCTACAAATGCTAGTGCTACTCCGGTGGATTGCAAGCGGCCAGACCACCTGGAACTTCCTCCCTCCATCAGGCAACTCATCCACGAAAAAAACCACTTAGAAGACTTTGGCAGCGTACCAGATTTCTCCACTTCAAGACGAAGTACAACAGGCTATCCCGCAAGGTAAGTGATCAGATTAAGGATTTAAGGAATCAAAGATGGAACGACAAAGTTAAAAGTCTGTCCGTCCAGGATAACTCTCTCTGGAGTATGGTCAGGGCCCTTAAAAGCAAAAGGACTATTGTTCTTCCTCCTTTGCTTACAGAGGGTGGCGATTTCGTTAGCAATGACCAGGACAAAGCACAAATTATCGCCGATTCACTGAAGAGCCAATTCTCTACGCCCAAAGAGGATGATCTGGTCAATATTACTCGTGAGGTCAAAGACGTGTGTGATAGGTATGACCACACACAGCACGCTCTTGGCTCTCCTGATGTCATTGGCACCTCTGAGATATGGGACATCATAAAGCGCCTTAAAAGCAAAAAGGCAGCCGGCATCGACACCATTACCAACAGTGCTCTAAAGAATTTGCCTCCCAGTGTTATCTGCATCATCACCAAGGTCATGAATGATTGCTGGCTTAGCGGCCATTTCCCTAGTGCCTGGAAGGACTCAGTCATCATCACCATTCCTAAACCTGGACTGGATCCTGCTCTTCCCACAAGTTATAGGCCCATTAGCTTGTTGCCCATGCTTTCCAAGGTCTTTGAGCGCACTATACTCAAGAGGTTCAACGACTACTGCGAGGCAAACAACCTCATTCGTAGTGAGCAATTTGGCTTCCATCCAGGCCACTCTTGTCAGCTTCAGTTATGGAGGCTCGTTGCTGATTTAAACGGTCCTCTCAACCTCTCTATGTTTGGTGGCCTCATTTTCCTCGATGTCCAAAAGGCCTTTGATCAAGTCTGGCATGATGGGCTCATTTACAAAATGATTACCTACGGGTTCCCTGACGATCTAATTGCTCTGGTTCGCTCCTTCCTGTCAAAGAGGACTTTTTGTGTTAAGGTTGGGGACTGCTTGTCTGAACCCTGCGATGTTAATGCTGGTGTACCCCAAGGCTCTGTCTTAGGGCCAGCATTATTCAACTTCTTTATCCATGACTTTCCCAAGTTTACAAAGTGTAATCTTTACTTATTTGCTGACGACGGGTCCATCATGACCTGGGCACGAAACCCAGCACATGTCATCACTCGACTACAAAAAGCTTTACATCAGTGCGAGAGCTGGTTCACAAAGTGGCGATTAAAGCTGAATGTCAAAAAGTGCAAGGTCATGTTTGATCACTCGCAAATGCAAAAACCCTCCAAAGCCTCTCTTCTTATTTGGCAAGAAACTTGAGTGGGTAAAAAGCTACAAATATCTTGGTGTCATGATCGACTCCAAACTGAATTGGAACGACCAAGTCCAATACGCGCTCAACAAAGCAAAGAAAGCGAGGTTCAGTTTGATTGCACTTCTGGGGCGAAACAGCGCTCTTGGTGTGGATAACAAACTCTTGATATACAAGGTTGTGATTCGTACTATCTTACTTCATGGAATGCCTGCTTGGGCTTCTATTTGCAAATCTAGGTGGAAGGATCTCCAGACCTTACAAAATGTTGCTCTCCGGTCCATTGCCCAACTTGACAGAAGAGTTGCCAACAACCACTCTACCTATGAGGATCTGGGGATGACCCACATAGGCACCTTTGTCCAGACTCTTATGAAGAACATGCTACCCAAGATGGAGAATCATGAAAACACCCTGGTTTCTGGTATCCTGGACCACCCACTCGCTGTTAAGGGTCCCCTCAGGTTTCGAAGACCCCGCCATGTCCTGGATGTCTGCTTTGATGACGTTAACAAGGCCGTCTTCCCCAACTATTGGATCTTGTAGATCCTGCTGATTTTTGGGGACTCTATTCGTCAATCCACAATCTGACTCGTCCCTTCTCGGGACTCATTCTCTGGAGGACTAAAGAGGTTCATCAGGCTTCTCTCCCAGTTCAGTGTACCTCCTCTGGTTTACTTTTTGGGCGAGCGTGCAAAGTGAGCTTGGCTCCTGGACCACTCGCGTCTTTCTTTTTCACTACACTGTTCGATTGTCGATTGTCGATGCATGGAATTCAGTAATCTGATCACCACATACTTCAGCAGACGTAAGTTTTGTGTTCTCCAAGAAATCGCCAAGTTCATCGAAGTTTTATTCATCATAATTACGGTAAGATACTTTTTTTTTCCTCTTTAGTACTCCTTTTTGTTTTTGTATGAATTAGTTTTCTAATTTTCTTTGTGCTTTTAGTTTTACAATGTCTTTACAAAATAAAAGAACTGCTTACACAGCAGCTTTTAAACTAAGAGTTGTTGCTCGAGCAGAGGAATCCAACAACGCTGTTGCTAGTAGGGAGTTTGGAGTAAACGAGAAGCAAGTTCGGGAATGGAAAAAAAAGAAGTCAGAACTTCAGAAAATGCCAAAAAGCAAAAAGGCGTGTTGTTATATGTCAACGAAGCTGGAGGCCCTGGAAAAGGATTTAAGCGAGTGGATTTTGGAATGCCGAAAGGACGGTTACGTCGTCACACGAACAAACATTCGTTTGCGTGCGTTGCAGATGGGTAAGAGTGGAAAATGCCCAATGCCTCAAAACCACGACTTTGTTGCTTCTGCTGGCTGGTGTTCTAGATTTATGGAGAGGTATGTATTTAACAGTAAAATGTATTCAACATTTTATACAAAAGGGTGCAAGGTAACTTAAGGGTTACTCCAATGGTAGCTCTTGATTTCATCTTGAATTACAAAGGTGAAATTTTCAGCAAAGTGTGTGTATTATTATTATTTAAACGTATTCGTGGGTACTCTTCATTTACAGTTTACACATTTTGTATATATGGCTTAGTTTTCTTTTATTATTAGAATGCAGTATACCAGACCTTTCAAGATTATTTTCAGAGTACCAGTACTTATTACTGTTTGCATTAATTGTATATTCTCAAAAATCTAAATTAAAAAAAGTAATTGTAAACCTAGCTAAAACATAATATTAATATCCTTATGCTGTCTACATTGTACTAACAGGATATTTATTTTTCACTAATGTAACCCATTTCGTTTTCAGTGTTTTAAACTTCAGGTGTCTGCAGCAATGTGCATTGTACTGTGTATTTTTGCTTTATTCTTTAACAAAAAAAAAAATACTTCTGATTAAAACACAATGATGAAATTTTATGTGTTGATTACCAGTTATTAGAAGGGTATTTTGTGAAAATTTCAGATATTTTGATTCGGTCCTTTTTGAGATATACTTTGTTTGAAAATCGGCAATTTTGGACAAGTTGCAATATTTGAAGGCCCCGTGAAACCTAAAGGAGGCATTTAAATGTTTTGAAAATTTTTTTAAGGCTTGCCCTCTATTATATCTTTAAGGGGGAAAAATATTAAAGTTCTGTTTTAATCTCTTCTTTGGAAACAATTCCCTAAATTCTTCAATTTATTCTAATCAAAACACATTTTTCTAGTTAAGTTTTAGGTTATTTCCTTAAACTTTAACACATTTTTGGCCATAACATGATTTGTAGATGGTTTCCTTTAGAACAAGATGGTTTTTTTTCAAGTTGATATCTTAATAAATAAAAATGTTATTAAACTTATCACTAACCTCTAAAAATGCCAAAAACGGCTGGTCCCTATAAACAAAATGGCTCCTAGAGTCCATAGTGGTAGTGGTAAATTTTTTTAACAAATCATTTTATACTCCCAGATACATACATAAATAGAATATGCATGTGTAAAAATAAAATATGTCGGCAACAAATTATTTTTTTATTGGTTGATTTCATATGGATTGACTTTTTATGTACTTGCTCGCGATACTCAACTTCTCCCGTTGATTACTTTTTCCCGTCTGCCGATAAGGCAAGACGCGTGAAGTAGGAGCGTGACCATTGGTTGGCAGCGGTCACGAGATAAAAGTCGACTTCCTACCGCAAGATGCAAAAAGAGACGAGAGTAAAGACTGGAAGCATTAGGCCTGCCACAAACGATGCGATTTCCTGTCAATTCATTGAGTGGTTAGTGCAGTGGATAGTGGATTTGTACGAATATATTAAAAGACAGTGCAACCCAACTGACGGCGATCCTGCGCCTAGTGAAGTTATTTCTAGGTATCGTAAACCTGATGACAATGACAATTCAGCAAGCAAGAAGAAACTCGCGTTTAAGAAAGAGGCTACAATCATATGATTGGTTGGAATTCAACTCTGAATTGAAAACAACAAAGTGCAACATTGTGTTGAATTTGGAAAGACAAATGCTTTTGCTACAGGAACAGCAGGTATTTTATCTTTTCAGTTGATAAGTTTATTGAAAACCTTTAGGCATTAAGTGCCTGATCTCAGTTATTGTTGGAAAATATTAATAGGCCTATGTCACTATTAATTTCATAAACTTTCAATTCTGAATTTCAAACTTCCAGAAGTCAGCTTTAATCAAACATGCAATGAACATAAATCTGCACTTTTGAGCTTGGAAGATGAGAAGAGCTTTAGAGAATGGAATTCTATTGTGACTGTAGTCAGTGTATGTTTGATTGGGTGGTTGTACAATCATATACGCCCATATTATTCCCCGTTATAATCTTTCCCGAGGGTGGAAATAATCGTCCTGTCAGTGGTAGTGGTTGGCTCGTATCAATCGTAAAAATTGAGGGGTGGGATTATCAGCCCGGTATATTATCTTAATAGGCGATTGATTATTGCTGTTGAGTTGCTATTTATGGTTAATTAGAGCCTTGACACTGAACCCAAACGTATTTGGTTAAGCGAATCTTTATGTAGTACGTAAGAGTTTGTGATGCTAGTTTATTTATTGTCAAGTTAATGGAGTATTGTTGTCTATTTAAGCGAGCTGTCGGAGGCCGTAACAGTTAAGATGTACGTCACAGCTTGACCGTTTTTCTGCGTGTTTTTTTTTTTTTTTTTTTATATAAAAAAACATAGAGAAGAAAAATGAGCGGCGACGAGCGCAGCGCTTTTTCATTCCTTTTAAGAGACGCTCATGTAATGTCGGCTATAGAGGAAGGCGCCATAATGATAAAATCTTTATTTTTATCGGGTGGATCCTTCGATCTAGCTTGCGAGAATGTGATAAACATTAACATTTATTCAAGAAAAGCTAAGCTAGTTTTATTTTAATTGATCGTCAAGAGAATTCTGGTTTCCCGGAGTCTTGCTGTTTAGAGTCAGTCTCGAACTTTCCGATGGAACAGCGTTCCATGCAGCAGGGGTAAAGCCAGTTCGGAACTTCTAAGTTAAGAAATCAACATATCCGGAAGACTTCGAATTCTAGGTGAGATTGTTCCTTTTCTGTTTTATTGAATAAGTGCCATGGGAGTTTTAGTTGCAGTGGCGGAACAGTTGCGCCATTTGTGCCAGATAGCGCCAAATTCAAATTTCTGCAGAACACAGCACCATTTTAGTGATTTCTTACAAACCTGCGCCAAAAGCATATTTTTCGAGTCATTTCAGGCATAATCGGATGCGGGTTCTTTATCTTAGCGGTAGCCGTATGAGCAATCTGTCATATTGGCCATATCGGAAAAAGTATGAAGGGGAGGGGGCATATTTAACAGCTCCATTTTAGCAATTTCAACGAAACCAGTGCATTTTTACGTGTTCTTTCATTGCAGTAAGTCAGTACATTAACCTAAACAGTTGCTCAACAGGTAATGAATTCAAAATGGAACATCGAAAAGTTCGATATCGAAACTTTTTGAACATCGATACTAGCACCAACTTGGTGAGACCAAGCACTAGCGTATAAAATTTAATACAACTTACAGCATACTGTACAAGTATATACAATATGCAGTGCATTAATCAGTGTCTTATTTCACGTCTTTCTCCTCAACTTTCCATCCGCTTTTCCATTGTAAAAAGCAAATGTATAAGTCAAATCCCGAAAACAGGATGGCGCCGTCCTTGGTAAACTGTCAGTGTTCATATCAAGTGCGTCTTGAAAATTGCCCAAGACTGTTTTATAAAGAAAGCTAATGTGGTTGCAATGCATATCTATTATTACATACAGTAAATAATTACTGTATCGTTTCGAACAATAAAATAATGAAACTGAGGCCAATGAAAATGACACTGAAGACTACAGTCAATTCTCGTTAATACGAAACTGGTTAATATGAAATTCCGGTTAATAAGAAGACATTTTGTGGCCCGTCCCCGAGAAAGCAATTACTATGTAAAATTTTCTGCTTTATACGAACATATTTTCATTAAAATACGGTTTATACGAAGGAAAATTTCATAATTTTATTGAAAAATAGTCCTTTTAAGAACAATTTTAATGATAAAATTTCAGATTTCGAAGTGTAAAGTTAATAAAAATAATTTTCAAAGTCATTTCATATGTGATTGCTTCTGAATTATTCGAATAAATGAATTCTCGATTTTTTTAATCAGTCGATACTTTTTATTCGATAATTTTAGTCGATTATTCGATAAAAAAAATATCGGTTATTTAGTCGAATTTTTCAAACTAACGGGAAATCTGATTCGCGAAATCTGATTGGTTCAGCTATTCAGATCTGAAATCCTGTCACATGGCGCTCAAATCTTTATTTAAACAAGTTCAATATCGGCATAGTTTCAAAATCAGTTTTCTCATCGCTACAACGCAGTTATCTAATTTTATTACAGTCAGAAATTTTATTCAATGTCAGCTTCAAGCAAAAGGAAACGAAAGGATCTTTCATTAGATCTTAAGTTACAAATTCTGAATGCAGCGGAAAAACCAAATGCTATAAAAGGGTAGGTTGCTAAAGACTTTGACATTCCACCGTCAACATTATCAACGATACTTAAAAACTCGGAAAAGATAAGACAACAGGCTGAATCGAGTGCGAAAAGAAGAAAACGAATGCGAAAAGCAGCACACGAAGACATGGAAACGGCACTTTTAACATGGTTTAAACAAGCAAGTTAACGTTTTTTCTATTCCGGTATACATGTAGTACAATACAGTGCTGTAGAAATTACTGTAAGCTTTTTTTCTATAATGTACTGTACGCTGTATTTGTTTTAGGCTCGACAAAAGAATATTCCCATTAGCGGCGATATTCTAAAAGAAAAAGCTAACCAGTTTGCAAACCAGCTGAACATTGAAAATTTCGCGTGCTCTAGTGACGAAACCGCCCTATTTTATAATCTTCTGCCCGAGATATCTTATCATTTAAATTCAATCTGCTCCATCAAATCAGAGAATGTTAGAATTGATGGAGGAAATTAAATCTTATATATTGTACAGTCAGGATGTTCCTGAAGACTTATTTACATTATATTGTAAAGTCAATAGTGATTTAGAGAAAAAAAATTTTTTAGCGCGAAAACAAACTGTTATTACAGATTTTTTTAGGAGAGATGAATAAAAATTATTTTTAACTTAAAGTACTCTATTTCCGTGCTTATTTCATAACACTTTTAGTATTGTTGGTTTATACGAAATACGAATAATACGAAAAAATTTCTTGGTCCCCACGATTTCGTATTAACGAGAATTGACTGTATATGGATGACGAGCACGAGAATGAAGATTTTCATTAAGTTTTTGGAGAGTGAGATGAAGAAGCTATGTTTGAAGGCTTTCCCTCACCGTGCTATTTAATTTAATTTCTTCCTGCTACAAATTGCTACAAATCGCCAATTTTTTCGCTACTGACTGCTACAAAATGTTAGTTTTCCTGCTACAAAAGGTGCTACAAATTTATTACTACGCCGTTCCACTACTGTAGTTGCGTTCGGACCACGTCAGTGTTGGTGAACATGAGTAGACAGTGTGTGTCCTTGAGTGATCTGTGCTTAATGCTGCTTTATAGCGGAACAGTAATTTATTCTCTTAGTTTTTGACGATTGCCTGCTTAGTTTAAAATCCCATGTAGAAAAGAGCGATGTTAATATTGTACTAGTGTTACTGTATAAGCTTATGCTTTTAAGTAATTGTTTTCCGAGTGCATGATCTCTGTAGCCACATTAGGAAGTCGCGCTTTGTTATAACAAGTGCGTAGCAGAAACACTGTAGATGTTTGGTTCGCAGTATCACACGGGTGAAACATTGCGTCTGTGGTTAATTTTAAGTCAGTATATAAGGGGTTACTGCCTCCCTCCCTGCTATGTGGTCCTTTCAACTCTGATGCAGTCAGGATGCAATGGTCATTTGGCCAGTGGATAATTTAAAAGGGAGGCGTGATGCTCTCCTAGCTCTTTCGTATTTGGGCCACGTGACCTACTGCAAAGTGTTGGCTGGTTGTGCAAGTAGAGAGCATGACCTCTGATTCATGCACTGTTTCATGGTTCACATTTAGTGTGTAATGTGGCGCACGCGTCATAGTTGGGTGATAATTGTGTGATTATGCACCTTTATTGGTATTTAAGGGGTGTTGTTTAGTTTAATTTAATGGCATTGTCCTGTGGTCCGTATGCTGTGTTAAGGGGAAGGTGAAATGAATATTCAGTTGTGCTCACTATGGGGATTCTTTAAGTTATTTGTTTGCCAGATGTTTACTTTTTGTTGAATGGAAATTTTTTTGGCTTATCAAGCCGCTTAATTGAATTGTTATATTGTTGTGTTGTTAATAGGTATAAAAGGGTTTTTATGCATAATAAAATAGGAGTTTTATTTCTAATTTACGTGTCCCTTGTTTGGACTTTTTTAGCCATACACAAGTCTTAAACCCTTATTCACGTCCGTTTTCTGATCGGCTTATGACAGCCCACGATCGAAGTGTCATTCCAACCGAATTTGTGCCATGGAACAGTACACACCACCACAACGCGCTGTTATCATTCATCCTTTACGTAGAAAACGTGTTCTCAGTTATGAAAATGCAACATGCGTTTCATGCAAAATATTGAGTGAAGAAAGCATCTTTCGACCACACAATCAGGCATTTACACCAAAAATTTATCACCACCGGCAATCTTGGTATACTACGATTGCCCAAAGATGAACTGCCTTATATGAAAAAAATCGGATCGATCAGTTTCTTCAGGTATTCCTGGAATTCACTCTCTCACTATAAAAACAAACAAACAAGGTCTTTGCTGAATAGAGCAGCGGCAACTTCAAAAATAGTTATGCCAAGACCCCTCTCTATGTGTAGGGAGGTTGCTCATTTCCATAAAGATTATTTCTTTATCTCTATGCTTTACGATAGTGGCACTCCAAGAAAAAGTAATCCATCAAAATTCTTCTTTCCCCGCGCGAAATATAATGTTAGTCATCATGGCCGACATCGCCCGAGGGGGTCTGATGAGAAAATTGGGGCTGTAAGGGCAGCGTTGAGCGATCACCGATGACATCGCGTCGTCGCCGTTCTTCGCAGTGGGGCATCCCTCGCACGTCTCTCCAATGCATAATTCGTAATGATTTGAAGTTATTCCTGTACAAAATTCAATTTATGCTTTGACTTTTTACCGATCGACAAGCCACGTCATTTGGATTATGCGAATTTCGGGGTGATCATTGGCTCAAACTGACGATGATTTTTGGCAAAAGATTATCATAAGCAACGAGACTCATTATTCTTTGAATGGGACCGTGAATAAACACAATTGTCGGTTCTACGCCTATGAAAACCTTGAATTAACCCACGGGGAATCTCTTCACGACCACTGCGTGACTGTTTGGGCTGAAATTTGTGCATAAAGAATCATTGGACTGTTTTTCTTAGAAGAGACAGAGAGCAACTGTAACTGTCCATGGAGAGCATTATCGGAACACGATAACGTATTTTTTGATGCCAATTCTGACTGATAAGGGCATGGACAGCTTTTGGCGATTGAGGAACAGAACGTTGCCACAGCTCTCACAGCCTGAGGCACAATTGCTTTATTGCATCCTTTGTTCCTCGGTCACCTAATTTCGATCCACTACTGAGCAATAAGCACGAATCCACTTCAAATGAAGTCAATTGGATTTTCTAAATTGAATGGATGACAATTCAATGGATTCTCAAGTTTCTAAACAAACTTAGTTTTTAAAAATAATTATTACAATTAGCTAATTGTCTTCCAGTTAAAAATGTGTATAATAAATAATAACCATTTCCTTAATTTATTATTTTATTTATTAAGTAATTCGGTAATCTTCGTAAATATTCCGTCACAGGGCTGGCTTCATGTGCAACGTCGAGTAATACGTTGCATCGGTGAAGGGGTATGTATGAGAGGGTATTGCGGTGCTTTATAATCTGACTGACTCATCAACGCGCAACAAAATCTACTGAAGCCACGAACTCAAAACTTGGTGAGGTCATAAGATGTATAGCGAAGGGGCGTGAATGTTATTCTCCACCTTTTTCTCCGGCACTGCGTCAAACTCACTCAGCTAAAGGACTGCTAATTGGAGAGGAGTGTAACAGAATACAATGGGAACAATTTTAGAAACTTTGTCTGTTTCAACACACTAATCTCCAAAACTACTTGATGAATTTTCATCAGGTAAGTTGTGCGTAGCTTGCAGCAATATATAAGCTTACGAAAAAAAAAATCTTAATTTAAAATTTTTGGGGTATCCTCAGCTTAGTACAGTTCATAGAAAAAGTCAAAAGATGGTGCTTAATTAATTGATTTTTAAAAGCTTCTCATATACAGTGTCCAAAAATCTAGTAACATGGCAGATATCTCAAAGCTGCCAGGTAAGCGAGATCTGATGAGTGTGGTTTATAGGTGATAGGGGGGTGGGGAATTCATTGCAGCACTCAAATTTGACCTTGACCCCAAAATTTAAGGTCATGCATTTGCTAAGTCGAAAACTATTAAAGATAGAGAAAAATTTCCGATTGCCACCCTGTAGAGCAACACCACGTTAGCTACTCAAAGTCAGGTTGGCTGAGGTTTCTAACACATTTGAATTGCAATTAAGCACACCGTTGGGAAGGTGAAGGGGAAGCACACTCTTGAGTGACTCTTTCTTGCCCATTTTCTCAAAATCTTTCAAGGGGAAGGGTGTGATTAAAAATTGTTTTTAGACTGTGGTGTTGTTCTACAGGGTAGCAGTCGGAAATTTTTCTTTATCTTTAATAGTTTTTGAGTTAGCTAATGGATGACCTTAAATTTGGGGGTCAAAGTCAAATTAGAGTGCAGCAATGAATCCCCCCCCCCTATTTCCTAGAAACCACACTCGTCAGATCTCGCCTATCTGGCATCTTTGAGATATCGCCATGTTGCCAGACTTCTTGGATACCCTGTATAACAACAGCGAAGCATTGTCGGGTCTGCTAGTTTTAAATAAAAATAGTATTCATGGATGCTTACCTCATCTTATAAAATATTTCGAGACGAATAATTGTAAAGCAAAATTAAGGTTTTATGCTGAATAACAGTGCTCCAATTGCAATTCTTTGGCGCCAATTTCCTCGCTAACAATTTTTCTTCCCCTCTTACCGCCATGTTCCGGAGCGCTCCGCCGCCGCGCAACTCTATCGCTTCCACGGTGTGCTTGCTTGCAAAAGAAAGTGCTTTCGAAAACTTCGTGGGGTTCCCTTGCAAGTTTAAAAAACAAATGTGAGGTTAAAAAGTGCGGATAAAAGGGGTAAAACTAGATGAACTGTGGGCTTCCTCTGCTTTCCTGTATCCTCCTTGGAGGAGCTTAATTTCTTGTTACTAATTAAAAATCGATGACAACTAATAAGACAAAACATTAAAATTATACTAAATGACACAAGAGATCTCTTGAAAAATCCATAATATGCCACACCTATAATATGATTTGCATGCCTTTAAAAAGTTTTTGTAATAACCAGTGACATAAGAAATTATTAAATGGAAGCTGGAGAGGCAATTGTTAGAGGCAATGATCATGATACTTGTGGTTCCTGGTTTGAATCCAGGACGTGGAACTTTTTCTTCTTTTTTTTTTCTGATATCATTACCTTATGCTTGGAGCATTATTTCTAGTTTCCATTTAATAATTTGTGTGTTCATCAACTTTTTCTGAGGGTTTGGAAAAAAGAAATTTCCAATTTGCGAACTGGGTGCCCACCCTATCATTGGGTCTCCATCTTGAGTATCTTGCAGTCTTTAAAGGGCAACTGACACCATAAAATCAAATTTTGAAATATTAAGTAAATAAATAGTTCAGGGTAACTTACATTTTAGATCATCTATTTATACAGGGTGTTTTTGAGATGAGTACAGATTTTTTGGGAGATGATAGAAGAGGTCCTTAGAAGTATTTTTTGTCATATGAACATGGGGTCCCCGCAGCTCCGTTTAATTACAATACTGCATTGAACAATTAAATGACACGGGGATGCAGTGTGCGTTGGTAGGCCTAGATTATTTTAATTTTAACAATTAACACAAGCAATCTACTGTATGTAACAATCTTTACCTACAATTAGCACAAGCAATCTTTACATACTGCTTTCCCAGAATGCGATTAGTTCATTTACATATGGACTAATCGTATTTTACAAAGGGGTTGGATACCATGGAATATCCTTGACGAAGTTTGTCCTAAGACTTTTCAACAAAGAAGCACGTGCACCTTGTAATTCCTTGTTATTACAGTAGATTGCTTGTGTTAATTGGTATAAATAAAATAATCTAGGCCTACCAATTCACACCGCGTCCTGGTGTCATTTCATTGTTCAATGCAGTGTTGTAAGTAAACAGAGCTGCGGGGACCCCTGTTCATATGACAAAAAATACTTCTAAGGACCTCTTCTATCATCTCCCCAAAAATCTGTACTCAATTCAAAAACACACTGTATAATTTATAATCATTTAGTTATTTAATAAACTAACAAAGGATTTGAAAATTGCCCACCCCTCTGAAACCGAAATTAGCACTATTTTAATGCTAGAGGGCATGCTCATGACGTCACCTGAGGCAAACATTTTTGTTCACCAGCACTGTTGATTAGAATGATCCACTGCAGCATTTCTATCATATTAAGGAATAACTATCTTATTACATGTACAGTGCTCCCTCTATATAACGGGACCATAAATAACACCAAATTTATAATGGCAAGTCCATGTAACGAAGTTTTTATTTTCCAGTGACTAGTTTCTGAGTAACGCAATCAACATCGTAACACGTGCTGGTTAGTACTCGCATGTGAGCACGGGTTACAATGTTGAATGCTAACTCAGAAATTACTTGTTGGAATTCAATCAAATTTTAATGGTATACATAGTTTTATGCACCCTATTATTCTCCCAAATTTCATTATCGTAGATGTTAGAGAACCTGAGTTATTAACTTGTTGATCTTGGTGCTAACATTTTTATTTCTGTTCATATCTCAGTTATGGCTCAAATTCGTCCCCACGTTCATATGAACTTTTTTGCTTAGAATCATCTATATTATCTCCCCTCCAAGTTTGTACATGACATTACGGTACACCCTGTATAGAGGGAGCATCGTATTTAGAAAATAGACACTGATAAAAGTAACAGCATTCTTAAGATTTTCTCCTTGTTTGTCTCAGGTGATGTCACATTCTAGTGGTGAAATTTGTTGTACTCGAAAACTATTTGTTTTCAAAAATTAATTTTTTAATAACAAAATATGGATTTATGGTCTACAAAGGGCTCTTAATAAATTTATACACCTTTAAGAACACCTAATGACAGCCTTGCTGTACCATGTTCACGATGCCCCAATTGGTAGAGGCAACGAGCGTGATACTTGCAGTTCCTGGTTCAAATCCAGGACGTGGAATGTTTTCTTCTATTTTTTTTTTCTGTTAATGTCAGTGACTTATAGACTGGAGAATGTGGTAAATGAATGGTAATATTTTGTTTGTGCTCTATAAACTATATATTTACTTATTTCATATTTTTGTTTCTCATAGATGAAATGTTTTTTGGACTTTAAAGCTGGAGGTTCACTATGTCACATTTTAGCTGCAGTTTATAAATTCAAAAGTGATCAAGGATGGTGAGTAGATTTTGTTATAGCTTATTAAGTTCACATAAGAATCTTAAGATTTTGAAAGGTTTAAATGAGAAGAGGGGCACTTCTTAGAACGTGGGTGGGTATTTGGGTGTTTAAATAGTTATGTGACAACCATGTCTAAAAAAATAAAGTAAGTCGACTTATATTTCACTGGATTTTTGATTTATTTGTTTATTTTATTTTATTCTTTATTAAATTTGTATTATTTACTGGCTGTGAATGAATTAATTACTATAATGTAGGGCTCAACAAATCGAGTAACCTGATAGACAAATGCTATGATATTCCAAGTTGATTGCCAAAATGTACTTCATTGTAGCCAACTGGCTATTACACATGTACCCTTTGACAGAGTTGAGTGGTAGAATTACAAAAAGCTGCATCCATTTCTATGAAGAAAAGCTGGGATTCCAGGGAATTTTGATGAACAAATTCTCAGTGAGTAGACTGATTTAAAACTAATGGTTTGCAGAAAAAATCCAAAATCTTTTGTTGTTTTATTACCGATCACACTGAAGTTAATCCGACAATCTTTACCATACCTAAAGCAGTCTCTAGTGTTGCCTTGAATATACATCAGTGTTCTCCCCAGAAAATTTTATCAGATGGTTGGAAAGATAAAACAGCCGGGCGGACAAAAATTAAAAACAAATAAAATATTATGTAGTGGTGTGCATTTTTTCGTGTATTCAGCCGGGCGGTGCGCCCGTTCAAAAGGGCCTGGGGAGAACCCTGTACATCTTGTAAAAGCACATTTTCTGTACAAAAATTAATCAAGACTTGGGGGTTGTTCAGGAAAAACAACACACTGTTTTTGGCACCCCCCCCCCCCATCCCTCTCATGTCACATTGTGTCACATTTTCCATACCCCCTTCCCTTTTAAGACATCACACCGTACCAGTTAATCCCCCTTCCTCTTCCTATAAACAAAAGAACTAATCTATGGTTTCTTCCAAACACAATGAACCTGCTTGAAATAAGATTTTATTGTTGTTCATATGTAAATCAGATATAATTTGAAAAGTGTCATGGACTTGTATAATGAAATTTTAGGTTTTTGCTTAGGTGTTAACAATTGCGATTTTTGAAATTTGAAAATTTTACTGTCCAAAAAATCTTGCAAACATTCTAAGAAGGAGCCTCAATCGTAACAATTAGTAATGTACCATGAGCAATTGAGCCTTGACAAGGTGATCATTGCATGCACGTCCTCACATCAACAATGCTTAAAAGATAAAGTAACAATTTATTCATTGTTGACTCCTCACTACGAATCAATTGTTACATGCTATGCCATTATCTTTGTATTCTGTAACCCTTAAATGCATCTTGTTGCATATCTACAACCACAGAAAGAAAAGATTTTTCACAGCCACTAGTGAGAATTAAATGAACTACAGGGTGGGTCATAAAGCCCCTACCACCCCTGATACAATTCGTGTTTGCGAAAATTGACGGACAACTACCATGTGGGGACATATTAGGCCTAGGGGGAAGTCATATGCTGCAGGTGATCGGCATGGCAGCCATCTTGGAGGCACTGTATGGTTTTAAATGGTGATGGGGGACATGATTTTCAGCTAGAATTTCCCAAGGAAAACAATTGTGCAGTCCATTTGTTCATATCTTAATTCTTTCAACAGTTTTAGCACATGGTGTTGCATATATTATTGACAAAAATTCTGTTTTTGAGAGGATAAAATTAAGCGTAGAATTGTTATATTATTTTCCCTATGTTTTGTGTCCAATACCAACACTAAATATAATTTTTAAATCACGAATTAAAAAACCATGTATTTAAGGGTTATGGTACCTCTCTCGACTTGATTGGATCCACGAAAAAGCCTGAAAAGTTGATATAGCCAAAATAAGACCTTGATGATGATATTGTCGAAAGTAGAATTTGAAAAAGTTATTAATCGAGAAGTAGTGTTATTCTCCTTTTTTAATGTAAAAATCGGTAAACTAAATATATATAAAACAAATCTATATATGTATATAAGAGTCATATAAATGAAAACGAAAATTATTTATTTCATCCAAAGTGTACACAAGGAATTTAAAAATACTCTCCAAATGCGTTAAGGCATTTACCCCACTGTGTAACAAGGCATGTAATTCCTTTATGGAAGAAGTCTTTCGGTTTGCGTGTGGAACCATTCCAAAACCTCTTCCTTCACTTCATCGTCCGACTGAAACCTGCAGCCTTTTAGATGTTTCTTGAGATCCCCAAACACATGAAAGCTGCACATGGGGATAAGTCAGGCTGTAAGGTGGATGCTACATTGCTTCCCAGTTGAATTTTTTGATGAGGTCTACCATTGCTTTCGAGGTGTGAGGATGTGCGTTGTCGTGGAGAAGAAGCACTCCTTCTGTAAGAAGTCCAGGACGATTGCATTTGATGGCCACACGCAGTGCCTTCAATGTTTCCCTATATCGTGCTGCGTTAATTGTGTTGCCTTTTTCAAGAAAGTCCAGTAAAATCGGGCCTTTGCGATCAAAAAACACTCAACATCACCTTCCCCGTGCTGTTTGCGATTGCTTTTGATTTTTTTGGGGGTGGTGACCCATAATGCTTCCATTGACGACTTTGATGTTTGCTTTTGTGCTGGAAATGAAAGCACCAAGTTTCATGCCCTGTAATGATTCTGTCGTGAAAACTCTCTCCTTCCTGTTCATAGCGAGTCAAATGTTGCAAGGACATGGTTCCTGATAATGGAGTGAAAAGTTCCACGATTAATGCCAATTTTAGCAATCACGACATCGACCTTTAAGCCAGCATCAAATTTGGCTTTGTAATCATCCATGATGGCACGATTTGCTTGTCCAGGTCGTTGATCATCTTGCAATGATGACCGTCTCTCCAGAAACCCCTTGCTCCATGCCCAAACACGAGTGAAAGTTAGGCAGTCATTTCCATAGACTTTCTGCATACAAAGATGAATTTCAGAAACTGAAACTCCTTCAGATATTAAAAAACAAATTACTGCTCTTTGTTCCTGTTTCGTTGACTACATTTTGTTGTTTTGACGATGCGATCACTCGCAGAGCATCGAAGCGCAAACTATCGTTTTCTCACGTGATGCAACACTTGCAACCTATTGTTCAATTTGCACATGGGGTTTCGCTATTGTTGAAAACAAAAACTTATGATCCTGCACGTCCTTTTTTTTTTTTTTTTTTTTTTTCCCACACAAATTTTCGTTTTCATTTGTACGATCCTTATATATATAAAGAAGAATGTTTGTTTGTGGCTTTGTTTGCGTGTATTAACACAAATGTACAGCTTTATTCCGATCTTAAAGAAATTTTGTGCACTTAATCTTAACTGTCTACCTCAGATTTTGAAAAAATAATAATGATAATTGTTGGATATACATGTTTAATAGTTGTATTTAATCAAATGTTCACATTATTATGTATCATTAATCTTAGAGTGTGAGCGTTGTTGTTTTGCATGATTAGTATTTAGTGTTTCTCCTTTCAGCCACTGCGCGCCACTAGTTGTTCTTTTTGGTCTTCTTTTTTCTTTGATGCTCCGCCATTGTCATCTAGACGTTTATCCTTTCTCTTTATCATTAAACCAATATATAAAAAGTTTCGTTCTCCATTTATTCCATTCATTCCAACATGGTAGCAGTCCGTGGTTGATGTCTTCATTGAATTAATTGTGGATGGAATAATTAACTTGCCGTTGAAGAAAGCGAAATTTTTCTATTTTCTATTTGACGATATTTGCTGGCCATAGAGGAAGGACTGCTTGCAGAAGACTCAAGTGAGAACGTTAAGACGAACTTGTGATACACATTTAAAACTTTCCTTGACGAAGGACTATTGTGAGTGCGCATATTAATAAAGAACATGAGCGACGGGAGGCAAGAGATTGAAAAGCTGACCGGGGATGATAACTGGGCATCATGGCGGATTATAATGCGGGCGATATTGGAGTGCGATGCAGTATTTGAAGTTGACGGCTAATTGCAGAAGCCTCAAGATGAAAGGTAATCAAAATTATCAAACTTTATTACATGGACACAATCTAACGCTAAAGCAAAGAAGCGCCTTATTTTATCTCTTGATTCGAAACCATTACTTCGTGTCGGTGGGTGTGAGACTGCAAAAGACATTTGGGATAAATTACATCAGATTTATGACACGCAATCTGAGGAAAACATTGATGTGTTGCGACACAAGTTTCATAATATTAAATGGCAGGCATTGGGCAATGTTCAAGGCCATTTGGCGAAATTTGATGAAGTGCAAACAAAATTGTCTATGCTTAATAAGCCTATTGATGAAGGAGACTTGTGTGCTCGATTGCTACAAACCCTGCCAAAGGAATTTGATTATATACAGGGTGTTTCAAAATTATAACGAGTAATCCAATATCATACAGTAGAGAAGCACGGTAGTTAGCGGACGATATTTTAGCAGTTCCAGCGTTTCAACCCAACACTAGGTTGAGTGGTTTGTTCCATTTAAACCTACTTTAGGGTTGTTCCATAGTTGTGTACGGTTGTTTCCATTACTGTAGTTTCACTACTGTACATCCACTAGGAATATCAATTTCAGAACGTTTGCGTGCTTTGACATACGCATTACGATTTACGTAAAAAAAAAGTCATGTACACTTATTCCAGTGCAGAATACACTGACATGCACCTAATGTATGGTCTTGCGGACGGAAATGCTGTGGAAGCAAGAAGACTCTACCAAGAACGCTTTCCGAATAGACGTTTGCCAAATAACCGAACATTTGTATCTGTCGACAGACATTTGAGGGAGCGTGGTTCCTTTGGCCGTCAAACAGGACAAGGGCGGCCTGTAGCACATTCTCCGGATGAGGAGGATGTGATAATTGACATCATACATGATGAACCACAGACAAGCACCCGTCGTATTTCTTCCATGGTACACATTCCGCACTCATCTGTTTGGCGCATTCTTCACCATCAGCTTTTGCATCCATACCACCTGCAACTGGTTCAGGCACTGAACCCAACGGACTATCCCACCGACAACGATTTTGCCAATGGATACAACGTCGTCATGCTGCAGACCCTAGTTGTCTCAGCCAGATATTTTTCACGGACGAAGCAACCTTCACCCGGACAGGAATCGTAAATTCTCACAACCAGCACCATTGGGCAGATGCTAACCCGCATGTTACCAGAGCTCGAGCGCATCAAGAGCGTTTCTCCCTGAACATTTGATGTGGAATTGTCGGAAATAACTTAATTGGCCCTTGTGTGTTGCCGCCACAATTGACTGGGTGAACGTATCTTTTGTTTCTGCGGAATGCATTGCCAGAATTACTGGAAGATGTTCCTCTTTTGATAAGATCTAAGATGTGGTTCATGCATGATGGCGCTCCAGCACATTTCAGCCATGTTGTGCGAGCACACCTTAATGCTGCATACACGAATCGGTGGATAGGTCGAGGTGGACCGGTAGCCTGGCCTGCAAGATCACCCGACCTTAATCCCTTGGACTTTTTTCTGTGGGGTCATGTGAAAACGATCGTCTACAGCACAGAAGTTCCTAACATTATGGATCTGCGACAACGAATTGAAAATGCATGCCAAACCGTTCGTAATGCTGGCGACGAACTCTTCCATGACATCAGACGGTCGCTCATGTAACAAGCCGAAGCGTGCGTGCGAGCTGGTGGCGGGCACTTTGAACAATTCCTGTAATTTGGAGCCACGGGTTTCGTTGGCTGTATCGCGTAAATAAATCGTTTCCAGACAAAGTGTTATAGAGCATTTTCGTCTTCTTTTGACCTGAAGAATATGTCACTAAATTTATTGTACATAATTTTGAAACACCCTGTATATGTCATATGGCATGATCTCCCCCAGGCAGAGAAAACCTGGGCAAAATTACAAAGAAAGTGTTTAAATTATGAATTAAGAATGGCTGATAGGGATGAAAATAGTGTTGCTACTGCGATGATATCGAAAGTGAAAGTAAGCGATAAGCAACAAAAATTAAAGACTCATTCGAAAAATAACGTTCCAAAACTATCTAGCTCTAGAAAAGATGATACAAGAAAGTGTTTCTCCTACGGACGTTTCTGTCATATTTCAAAATATTGCAAAACTGGCTTAATCTGTTTTGAATGTAAACAAAAAGGTCATCGATCTTTAGAATGTCTCGATAAAACTAAAAAGAAAGACTGTATGATGTTATCAGCTAGTAATATGTCACCAAAACCCAAGATATTGAGGAACAGGTTGAAAAATTGAAAATTTTTATTTATTCAGACATTCATGCTGATATCACCAAAATGGACTGTGACGAATGGTTTATTGACAGTGGAACGACACATCATATTACAAATCGACGTGATTGGTATAGTTACTTTAAATTATTTAAGGAGCCCAGGATGCTGGATAGTGCTAAAAATGATGGCGTACAAATTAAAGCTCTTGGTACTGGCCGAATTGATGTAATGGTATATAATGGACAAAAATGGACGGAAGAATATTTTGAAGATGTTTGGTTCTGTCCCGATGGAATGTACAATCTGTTTTCAGTGAAGCAAGCTGGGCAGAAGGGCATTGATCAGATTATCCATAATAATGGTAAATCCTGGATATTCCTCAAAGACGATTTTCCACTTGCATTAGGTGTATCCAGTGAGATTTGTGAACTTTATCATCTGATTGTGAAGGTCATTCGTCAGGAGAAATCTTGTGCGATTTCCAATGAAACTAATACTCTTCAAAGCTGGCATGAGAAACTTGGACATCAAAACAAGCACCACGTACAAAAATTTTTGAAGGACCGTGGCATTAATGTGGAACTGGACAGTGAATTTTGCGAAGGATGTGTACTTGGCAAACATCATCGATTTCCTTTTAGTAAGAGAATTGAAAAATCTACCAAAAACTGGGGAACTGATAAATGCGGATGTTTGTGGACCAATGGAAGAGACTGATTTGGAGGGCCATCGATATTTCCTCGTCTTCAAGGATGATTTTTCCAGGTTAAGAGTGACATACCTCTTGCGACGAAAAGATAAAGTGAAGGAAAGATTGTGGATGTTTGTTGAGATGATTAAAACTCAATTTGGAATTTCAATAAAAGAGTTATGCACTGATGGTGGAAGGGATAAAAAGTTTCGTTCTCCATTTATTCCATTCATTCCAACAATAATAAATTGATGTTCATAATGATGGCAGGACATATTAATAAGAGGTTTCTCATGACCAATAATGCAAGACAAAGTTTGTACTTTATAAATAAGGTTCAATTTGTAACCATGCATAGGATTCCTATTGTACAGGCTTTTCTTAGAATTGATAGTTCTTTAGAACTAAATATTTTCTTGAAATTCTTTGAAAATGAGCACTTACTGGAGATAATGGCGAGTTAGCAGGATATTGAGAAACTCTGCAAGTGGTGAGTGATCAAGTAGTCATCGAAGTTCCCAGGCAACCCTCGACGATGCAAGCATTTCAACAGAATAAGAGATTTGTATGGTTGAAGTTTACCACAGCAGGGTGGGTGTACATCTAAAGTAAGATTGCATGATAAAGAAATTATTTCGGCTAACTGTGCCATGGCTGTGGAGTTGATTTCTAACGAACTTCAATCTAACAAATTTCAAACGAAACTATACTCTGTCCAGCTAGTGTTTGCTCCAGATGTAAACAAAACAACGTTGCATATCTCTTTAATAACTTTTTAATTTGTATGAATAATCCAACAAATATACTTCCTCCTGCTACAATTATAAAGAATTGTAGGTCTGGAGGTTTTAAACAGACAGTTGAATTTCCTCAACCAGGAATACCATACGGCAAAAGGTTGCACTATATTATTAAAAAAGTTAGACTTAAAGGGCCATGCTATCCTCTTACCATGACTGATAAGATCATAGTCTTTTAATCAAACTGGCCAATGCATAATTTACAAATTGTGTACACTGATAGTTATTGCGAAGAAATTCCCTCGGGCTTTAAAAATAGCACGAGTAAAACCCATTTTCAAAAAAGGAAATACCAACGTCATTTCCAATTATCGCCCTGTTTCGGTATTGAACCCTTCGTCTAAGATATTTGAGAAAAATTTTTATTACCCAGTAACTGAATATTTGTGGACACAAATTCCTCAACACCAGAAAGGAAGTAGACCAGGCTGCAAACTACCTGGATTGCTATGCACATATTACTAACTGCCAATGAAGCCTATGATCAGGGTCAAAAACTCATCGTTGCCCAAGCAGATATCTCCAAGGCATTCAACTTCTGCATGACTTGGAAACCCTAGGAGTCTCTAAAGATTACCGTAAGTATTCTACTATAATGCGATCCCATTATCAGAGCCTAAAAAAACGGTAAAAAGTTTACCCTCTTGTGGTGGGCTCTGAAAATGGGATCGCATCGGTTTAGAAGGACTGCAGTGAAAAAAGTACTGAAGTTAGAGAATTAACGTTTATATTTTTCGGATAAGTATGCAATCCCATTTTTTCCATCAAGTTTTGAAGATCACATCAGCAAGATGGCAGCCATCAGAAGCGATGCAGTGACGAAGGTTATTTCTGAAGCTTCTAACCGCGTTATGGCACATTTGAACGGGGATGGCGGTTATTTCCTCACTGATTCTGCGTTTCAGAAGCACGAAACTGTAAATCCAGCCTGTGTGCGATTTTCGGTGAAAATCATGAACGTTTGCCAAAAGTGTGCACGAAACTGCAAATCCACCCATTTTGGTGACTTTTGGCGAAAATCATCTTCCAACGTGTGGGGACGATGTTGGAAAACTTCGCACGAGCTCATACAGCTCGAATTTCCATGGTGAAACTGAAGCAAATGTTTCCCACGCGACTGGTCTCTCTGAGGGGTGATGTGGGGTGGCCAGCGCGCTCATCAGATTTAAGCATTTGCAACTTCTTCCTTTGGGGTTACCTCCAGGAAAAAGTTTTCCAACATCGTCCCCACACGTTGGAAGACCTGAAACGCAGAATCAGTGAGGAAATAATCGCCATCCCCGTTCAAATGTGCCATAACGCGGTTAGAAGCTTCAGAAATTGCCTTCGTCATTGCATCGCTTCTGATGGCCGCCATCTTGCTGATGTGATCTTCAAAACTTGATGGAAAAAATGGGATTGTATACTTATCCGAAAAAATAAACGTTAATTCTCTAACTTGAGTACTTTCTTCACTGCAGTCCTTCTAAACCGCTGCACATCTTTTGCCCCACCCAGTATAATGCGATCCCCATTTTTTGATTCTTTGCTAACTTAGGAGAAATAAAATATGCAAGAATGTACAGAAAAAAAAAAAACCTGTATTTTTTACAATTTGAAAAATGAATAACCTGGATATATACAATTAAAAAAACTTAAAAATCTGATTCATTCTCACCTGATTCTTCAAAAAGTTCCTTAATAGGGTACAGATGGTGGTTTGGACGGGACGGACAAACAAGCTCATACGGATAACGAGAGGGTGGAATATGGACAGACGGCAACGACAACATGGATGAGGTCCTGGAAAAGAAAACAAAATAATTAAAATAATAGATTAAAACAGAAGGATCATATCCACGTATCAGGAAGAATAGATATCAATAAAACAATCAGATAATACAAATTAAAAAAAAGGGGGGGGGGGGGAAAAAAAAAATAAGCAGAGACTAAGAATTTTAGAAATAATGGAAAGGGTCCGTCAGATCCGACATAGCAAACGTAACATTGCTATAAAAAAACTGCTTGGCATTTCATGTGCATAAAGTCAAATCAAGCGAAGATAATCCATAAAGTAGGTATACGATCCATGACGGACGGAATAATCGATCTTGCAACAACTGCAGAAGAATACAATTTCAAAGGTCCAAGAGACACAACTTATCTTAGATGAACTTGATCACGGGCATTTCGGTCAACGGAAAAGCAATCGACGATCTAGAGTAGCAGCGACGCTTAGTCTATCATGAACATTCAAAAGATAGAAACTTGGCCGTAATCGGTGATAAACGCCATAGTGATGAGTTATAATCGGTTAAGCTCTAATACCAAAAACTAACATGAACTAATCGTTCATGATTTGAAGTTAAGATTGGCGATGACTAAAAGTATTAAGTTCGATTGCCAAAGGAAAGCCATCTCCGAACTCAAGGGAAGGCTGAGGAGCTGATGTTGCCTCTCTTGAAGGTCTAGCTGGATCTGCCCAAAGTAATTATTTTTTCCACCAAGAAAATTACAAAACTAAAGAAAAATTTAAATAACACGTGCACGTGGCACGACATCCAAGTTCCCAGAAACGAAGATAGCTAGTTGCTCCAAGAAAACGAGCGGTCGATTACAACGACGTTTGAACAATGAAAGACTAGGTGAACAATGGAAACGCGCGGATAACTAACAATAACGCTAATAAGAAGTCCCCGTAAAAGAAATACAGCAAACAAAAAATATAATTTTTGAAATAGTAATAAAAAAAAAATCTTTTCTAGCTCCTAAAATAAATCAAAAAGAAAGAAATAGTTAAATTTCTTTTAAAGTTAAAGAACACGTCTTATATCTATAGCATGCGGCTAAGACATCTCTTATCATTTGCTAAAGAAAGAGAATTCAAAATCACTCCTTATTTTTACCAAAAAATTAAAGGAAATATCTAAACGATAAAAAATCAAATAATAAGTTGAGAAATCCACAGGACGAGCGGTTGTCAAGATCATTAATCGATGACGAGAAATGACCTAACGGAAAACGAACGGGACGAGTCCAACAAACGACGCTGTGAAATACGGCCAAAACTAGACGCTAAACTAATTGTCTCGATGAGAAATTAAAATTCGAATATCCGTCAAGCGCCAAAAAAAAATTCGTCACGGGATAAACTTCAGAGGACGCGAGACGGCGACATTAGTGACGCAAAGTACGAGGAATCGCGATCTCGGTCAATGTATAAATGAATCCCACTAGAGGAAAAAACTTATTTAGCGCGAGGAAAAAATAGAACAAATAACTCCCTAAACGAGGTATCATTAACCCAAGAACAACGCGAACAGAACGCGTCGAGTGATCCCTTTAATTCATAAAATAAGGAGGGGGAACACAGTAACCTCCGTTAAGGTAATTAATTAAGCGTCTGATCCATAAGGCTCACGCCCGGGACGGCCGATGATCACCCAGTTTTGATAAGGACTACACGCGGTAGAAACCAGGAATATCGGTAAAATGTGAAACTTGAAACACACAGTGCCAGAAGGGCAAGCTTAACGTAACTCTACCAGAGTGGGATAGGGAAACTAACAAAAGAGATCCCGGAAATTAGTTGAAGTGAAGGCTCAAAAAAAAAAAAATTTTTTTCAATGAACGGCTGATAAATTATAACCAGAAAAGGTAACTGCACGTTACAATGTATATATATGATTAAATATTTTATGCTACTTTTCATTTGAAATTCATCACATCGAAGTTAGTTTATCCCCTCCCCCCCGTTAGCTTTTGGAGACGTAAAAATGGACAGGAAATTGAGATAGAAAGCGAATTAATGTAACTTACATATTGTAAAATGCACTATAATATACCAATATATTCAATGTTATACACTATTTTCGTTTGAAGTTCGTCAAACCCTCCCGACTGCCCAGCTATTGTAGTGCTAATTTTTCCCTCTTGTATAATGCGATCCCACAAATTTAGGTGGTTTTTCAGGTCAAAATTTTTCACATTATTGTAGAATATTTACGGTACCTTATTTTCCGAATATAACGCGCTATCAATTATAACACGCACCCTATAAACCTACATGAATTGTAAAAAAATGTGACTATAGCGCGCACTCAAGTATAACGCGCACCCTTTAAATCTACGTGAATAGTAAAAAAATTCGACTATAACGCGCACTCAGGTATAACATGTATGATGTCATACATACTAGAAAATAAAATAAATTTATGGTAGTTATTATAATTGCCCTTTTGATTTGCCTAATGGTAAAAAAAATATGATACGAAATGGTTTTTCTAAAATAAATTTTTATAAATATTACAAATTAAAAAATCAAATAAAATACCTAATAACAATTAAAAACCAATAAAGTCTTTGTCTTCACTATCGGAATGAAATAGTTCCATCCATTCAGCTGATTGCGCTGCAACTTGCGGTGGTGGTTCTTGAAATGGAGGCTTTTGCATCGGGGCTGTTCTTATGCTGGCGACTCTACTTCTTTGATCGCTTCGTTTTCTGGAGCTTTGCTTTCCGAAACCCATTCACAATCGTATTTAATCTTCTGCTATGCCTCCGTAAATAATGGGGATAAAGGGTTAATCTTGGCATCTTTCGAACACTTATGGCATGTATAATCATCTTGGAAATTTTCATTCAAATCTGATCATTGAATCCGAAGATATTATCGATTTTTAAAAACGCTTTTTCTCATCGCCAATGCAGCTTTAAAAATATGAATTCGAGTATAACGCACACTCGAGTACAACACGCAGGGCTTCTTGTAACTGTTTTTGACTGCAAAATGGTGCGCGTTATATTCGAAAAATTAGAGTACATGGATCTGTTTGATGATTATTTAAGGGACTGCATTAATATCATCAGCTTAAATCCCTTGATCAGTATACCGTCTACACACGCATAGACCAGGGCTCAGGCTTAAGCCCCCTCATGTATGCTGTTTCAACCACTTCTCTCTTTAGTCACCGGTTTAACTGTAATATATTGAGTTATGTCGATGATAATTGTTTGTTCGCTACTTTTCCTCATCAAGATCAGGAAGAGGCGATAGATATTCTTCGACGTGATTTGACTTATATGTCAGAATGATATAATAGCCGAGGCCTTAATTCGTCTAAAACCCATATTATGATAGGCCCAAAAGACTGGACCAATCAAATTCCCATCAATATCCTTGGTATTACTTTTGATCCTGGTCTCATGTTCAAAGATTTAGTAGATAAGGTCATCACCATGTTGCATCAGAAAAATTACCTAGTAAGATAGCACCATAAGCCATTATTGATACAATAATAGCTTTTATAAATTGACATAATTGAGGGATAGTCAATTTATAAATACCGTTATTGTACCAAAAATGGCTTATGGTGCTATCTTCTGGTCCTCGACCTCTATGGCCAATCTAAAGAGACTTAAAGTCGCTTATAATCACCTGATTAGGACCGCCTTTAAATTGAAAAGACTGGATTCCGTGATGAGCATTTGTATGCAGTACAACTTACCGACGCTTACTGTTATTAGTAAGGTCATAGTATTAGAAGGTGAAGTAGGGAAGCTAAGGGGTTTCCAGTGTTCGTGGTTTGAGGGCACTTGCAGCAATTTGGGCCCATCAACTGGTGCTCTCAAGCATCACATGTAGTTGGCAAAATACATTTAAAATAAGTAATTGAATTAGAAATTTTACAACAGTTGTCCTAAAATTTTTTCTTGAAGTTAATTTCAATACCAGAAGAAAATTATAAACTATTATTTCTGATTTTTCAGTACAGTCTATTAAAAATAAAAAATGTAGAACAAAATCAATAAAGTTGATATGAATTATTTACCAATTATGCAAACTTGGGACGTTTCATTAACAGCTGACCTGGCTTCTTTTAATCATTTTAATAAATTATTTAAAATAGCTTTATTATCTCAACAAATTAATAAAAAAGTAAAGAAAAAAAAATCGAAAATATAAACAAAATAATTTCCATCCAAAAACAAACTGTAAATATATAAGTTTTTTTTTTTAGAATTACACCCCTACGAAAAAATTGTACCTTAACTTTTTTGTATCAATTTACCATTAATCTTCTTCTTCCTCTTCTTCTTCTTCCTCTTCTTTTTCTTCTTCTTCTGCATCTTCAGCTTTTCCCACTTCTACGTGGGGTCACTGTTTTTGATGAGCTTTCTCCACTTCTCTCTGTCCTCTCCCTTCTGAGTCCCTTTGATTTCAGATCTTCGTCCACAATGTCTTGCCACCTTCTCTTGGGTCGTCCTCTTTTTCTCCTTCCCTCCACTTTCATGTTCATAGCTCTTTTGCCTGTGTAGTCCTCGTCTCTTCTCATTACATGGCCAAACCATCTCAGTCTACTTTAGGCGCATTCGTTTATTCCTTCAATGTGATTTTTTTGCACTGAGTGCGCGCACTAGCCGTTCGAAGTATGCCTCGTGCGGCCTGTGAGAGGTGTTCAGAGATTTCCGTGCACTTCGTTCTCGTGCGCTTCGTATAGTCCGTGCGCGAACTAAGCGCACGAAGGTAGAAGCAGGGTCGTTTCGTGCGTTTTACCATTGCAAATGGCGGCCTCCAATCCAGCGTAGCTCCAGATTTCGATCACTGTCGATGATGGTCGAAATTTTGCATTCAAGTGGATGAAGAGAGTTTATACAGATTAAAAAAAAAGTTCGCAAGTGAAAAAGAATTTAAACATTTGAAATTTAGACTTTTGGGGTGATTAAAAAGGAGTCGTTGAGCCATCGCCATGTTGTTGGTTTGGCTCAAAACGCACGGACCGTTCGGTGAAAGATCGTGCACTCACACAGAAACCGCACTGAACGCAATAAATGGTAATTGCACGGGGCGAACTATCGACGTCATCATCGTGCAAATCGTACGAATAAACGAATGCGCCTCGTATTTGCCCGAAAATAGGCCGCACTTTTTTTCCAAATTTTATGTCTCCAAAATTGAAGTACGGCCTATAATCGTAGCCTAAGAAATTTGCATCCAGTTATAGGCCCTATTGAGACTGGAGTACAGCTCACCTTGTATATCGTCGATATTTGCCCAAACATCGCGAAGTAAATCAAGAATTAACAAATAATTAAAAATTTGCACTATTTTAATGAAAAATTGAAAAATAAAAATAAAATGAAAAAATAAAAATAAAAGTGACTGTTATTCTACGAGACTTTCTCTACTCTTCACCTGTGTTTTTTTGTTCCACATCTGTCTCCATAAGACTTTCTCCACAGTGGGCGACTTTTATTTTTATTAATTCACACTACTGTTTAATCGCAGTTTTTTTTTTTATTTTTTATTTTTTACTAAAATCTTGACTTGAATTTTAAAAAAAATATCACTTGTAATATTGTATACAATAAATTATTTCGATTTTTAAAAAGCCTGATATAAACTACAATATGAAGTGGCAGCCATTTTTTCCCGTGAGTCTTTGAGATATGAAACCAGCCAATGGTAGAGCAGGTTACATTTTTCTTTGGGTTATTCGGATACGAAACAAGTGAATGGGCATAAAAGCTAATATACTGTTGGTGGAATAAATTTTAGCGGGCGTTGCTTATCTGACTTAACTTTTCCCGCCCCTTTACTACACGTGCGTTTATTTGGTAAACAGAGTTGCCGGCATTTGAGTTTTTTTTTACGGGAATATCACGCAAAAAATTTTACATTATGGGAGATCATGTGGAAATAAAAGCATCGGCATTCAATAAAGGAATGAGACGAAATTATACTGCAAATGTCAAACGGACAGTTATTAATTATGCAGAAGAAACGAGCAATAGAGAGGCTGCCAGGAAATGCGGAATTGACGAAAAAAATGTACGTCGATGGAGATTAATGAAGACAAAACTACAATATGCATCTTCCTTAAGAAAATCTTTCAGAGGGCCTAAACATGGTCGATATCCTGAACTTGAAAATTTGGTTTTTAATTTTGTCCAGGAACAACGAAAAAATGGAGTTCCAATCAGTCGAGAAATTATTCAGTTAAAAGCATTAGAAGTTGCTTCGCATCTCCAGATTTCAAGGAGAGAATTTCGTGCAAGCATTGGCTGGTCTCGAAGATTTATGCGAAGACATAATCTTTCACTTAGACGCAGAACAACACTAGCCCAAAAATTACCGTCAGATTTTGAGGAGAAACTTATTGCTTATCAAAGATTTGTTATTGGTCTCAGAAGAACTCATAATTATTTATTAGGTCAAATCGGAAATGCAGATGAAACCGCTGTTTTCTTTGATATGCCAAGCAAAACTACTGTAAATCAAAAGGGTGAAAAATCAGTTATTGTTAAAATGACTGGAAATGAAAAACTTAGAATAACAGCAATGTTAGCTGTAACAGCTGATGGCAGGAAATTGCCTCCGTATATTATTTTAAAACGAAAGACAATGCCTAAGGATCCGATTCCAAAAGGAATAATTTTAAGATGCCAAGCAAAGGGATGGATGACGAATGAATTAATGCTGGACTGGTTGTCAGTTGTTTGGAATAGAAGGCCTGGTGCTCTTCTCAGAAAACGAGCATTACTAACATTGGATGCCTTTAAAGGCCATCTGACCCCAGAGGTTAAAGAAAAAATTAGATCACTAAACTCAGATCTTGTAGTAATTCCTGGGGGTATGACATCTCAACTGCAAGTGCTCGATATTTCAGTTAATAAGCCTTTCAAAGACCATTTGAGAAAGCAGTATTCAGATTGGCTATTGGCTGGAGATTATGCCCTCACACCAGGAGGAAAAATTAAGAAGCCATCTGTAACCCAGCTATGTCAATGGATTCTTGCAGCCTGGGATAACATAAAACCAGAATCAGTTGTCAAAGGTTTTAAAAAATGTTGTTTGTCAAACATGATGGATGGGAGAGATGATGACATATTATGGGAAGACCAAGAAGAAAGGAACAATGAAGAAATTGAAAGTGATGAAAAGAGCAGCCAAAGTGAAAGTGAAGACACCTGCCAGAGTAGCACTAATGAAGAAAACAGTGAAGAAGAAAATGACTAATATGATTAATGCAACCATAAGTCGTAATCATAAAATACTGTACTCTTATACTGTAACATTAAGTTTTTTTCTCTACCAATATCTTGTTACTGTTATTTAACTTTTTCTCATTTTTAATCGAAGTAAAAAAAAAAAATACTGATATTAAAATATTTCATACATATAAGATGTGTATTTTATTTTTTTCCTAAAAACTGCTTCCAAATTTCACCATGCGGCCTATATTCGGGGGCGGCCTATTTTCGGGCAAATACGGTATTTTCTTGATTTCGTTTTCAATATCTGTAACCTTCACTGTCCCTCGGATGTGCTCATTTCTAATCCTGTCTAATCATGTCACTCAATCAATACTACACAGAGCGAAGGGACTATCCGTTGGAAGGAAGCTTTAATTATTAAAATCAAGTAGAAATAAATTTTGAGGGCTCCAAAATTGAAGCTCTTAATTTCAGTTTAAGGACCCCAAAATTTTTACCGCTTGGGGCATCCGCCTAACTTGAGACGTCCTTATTATCATTAATCCCCTTAAAACTCAAAGCTTCCTTAAAGCAAGCATTTAATATCAGCCCTTGTTGACACAACATAGTAACAGAAACAGCCGATTGTTGATAAAAAGACAACTTGCCGATTGTTGGCCCAAACTTTGCCTTGCTTTATTGGTCCGTGCATATTGTTGGTGAGATATCTCCTATTTTTTCGATATTGCTGGCATCTGAATATCTGTTAGAAAAGCGTAGGAAACCAACGGGAGGTCGGACGTGAACGGGACCTAGCCTAAGACACTCTTCGAGTTTTCGAGGTCATTTCTGCAAAATTTCAGCCTCGGGGGTTACCTGGTTCAGAAATTATGGAGTAACAATCAATCAAACAAACAAACAAAATAACAGATGGAAAGTGCGCTATATATATAAAAATGTTATAAATAAAAGATTAGACTAAGGTAAATAAAATAAAAGTTTTTTTTTTTTATAAAATCTTTAAAACTTATAAAATTTACAGAATTTTTTTTTATATAAAAATATTTAGACTGGAAAATAAAGTGTTCAATATTAGTTAATGAAAAAATCAATTTCTTGATTTCAGTATGCCAATTCTTGATCAAAGGTTTACTTACATTCTATATATTGAGGAATGAGTTAGTATAATATATAATATTTTGTATATTTTTATTTTTTTGTATATTCTTTTATAGAAATAATATCGGTGTGAAACAGAGGGAAATTGCTTGTTTTTTATTTTCGATTTTTTTGTGTTGAGGTAATAATAAAAGTATTTTGAATTATTTATTGAATCCTCAATGTTTTAATGCCACTTTCTTGTGTAATCATTTTCATTTAGTAGTTTAAAAATAATTAAGTCTAATCATTTAAAAAAAATCTTTAATTTTAAACCTTTTATCAGACAATATACTAATTAAGATGACAATTTTTTATTTAGTTTGCTCTTTTTAGCATTATATTAATAAAAAATTGTAATAATAGAATGTTGCAAAATAAAAAGTTCCTTAAAAATCCATTTTTTTTAACTTTTTATTTTGCAATTCTATTATTACAATTTTTTATTAATATAATGCTAAAAAGAGCAAACTAAATAAACATACAGCGATATTTAAAGATAAGATTTAAACACTATTGGGGAATTTTAAAACCACTTTATTTTTATCTTAAATTAAATACTGAGTAAAAGTATAATATTAACAAAGTCTTATATAAAATGCTAAATTTTAAATTTTATACTATTTTTTGAATATTGTATTAGACTTGATTTTTTTTGCTGATACTATTAATTTGTATTTATTTTACTTTTATATTTATAATCTGTCAGTTTGTATTTTAAAATAAAGTGATTTTTAAGTATAATTATTTTATTTTTATATTTATATTCTGTCCGTTTGGGCTCTAATAAATAGTGATTTAAGTGTGATTTAGATTTTAAACCAAAATCTCACGAGCAAAACAGCTCTTCAATTTTGGGACCTTTTGCAATAAGTGCTTCTAGAAAATCATTTGGGAACTATGCATTTAACCATCTTGTAATAAAATGAAAACTATATTAATATCGTAATGAGTGAAACGTTTATTATTCATATATTCATAACAGAACAGTTCCAAACGTTTACGGTAAAAAAATAATGTGGTAAAATAACGGTAAAATCAGCTCTCATGGTGAAACAGCTTACACATTCGTGCTATTTTCTCTCTCAGCTAGGGCCCAAATTAACCACAGAACTGCTAGTTCATGAAAAATCTGAGACAAATGGGCGGAGCTTAAGCTAGTGATGCATCAACATAGTATTTTTTTAAATTGCTCCAAAATGAGTCGTGATAAAATCGAAATTATTGGAATTGTTTATGGGAAAAAGTTATTCGTTCATTTTATTATAAACAAAGCACTTAATTTGTTTAAATTCACAGGTATGTCAAAATTGGGGTGGGGGAGGAGGTCGGTGAAGCTTCCCTACTTCTCCTTCTAATACTATGGTAAGGTGGTCCTAACTTCTGAGTTAATGGAGGCGATACGTAAAGATACCCATCCTGTGGTGTTTGTCAGTGATTGGTTCAGGTCTGGTACCAGTATTCGACAAAAGCCGTAGGTTTCTCTTTGTGTACCTTGTAAGATTACTACTTTTAAATCTAGGCGTTTTCCATATAACGCTATTGTCCTTTGGAATGATTTACCGTATGAAATAAGATCTGTGATTTTTCATTGCACAATTCCTAATTGTACTTCTTCTTGTTACCATTTTAAGCAGCTTATATGGAAACATATATGGCACTTATGAGTAGGTTTTTGTTTCTTCTCTTGTTTTGCAACTAGACTGCAAGTTATCTGTGTATCAGATTTTTACATCTTTCGACGAAATGGTGGAATTTAATTTTCCCCTGAGCTTGGAATTTACTCCTGGAGAGTGCTACATAATAATGATGATAATGATAATATCCCTCCGCAAGCTCCTGTGATTGGAGGAATCAATTCAGCTTTTCCCTGAACCCCTGACTTGGGGATGCCAAGTCAATCCTTATCTTTCTATCTGTTAATCTACAGCTCCTATTCAAAATATTAGAATACTCACAGAAGACAACATTCTGATGCACATGCTGGCCCAATAATAACTCGTTTCATTAAAATTAAAATTTACAGTGAAGGTGATGTCTTGCTATTGGCATAACAAAAGTAAGATTCAAAACTAGTTCATTTAAATAAAGTAAAAAAAATAAACTAATGATTCAGAAAATTAGAATACGTAATTTATTGGTTCAAAATACTAGAATATCTGGATGGGAAAGGTAGTTGAGCCTTGTGTATTTAAGTTGGTTAGTTGAAAGTGTGTAAGTATAACATCTCTGTCATTGAACACTACTTGAAAGCTATTTGTCTCACTGCAATGGGTCGTAAAAGCGACATTTCAACAACAACGAAAACCCTCATCATAGCCCTACATCAAAACGGTAAAACACAGAACGATATCGCCGCAAGCCAAATTTTCACAGTGAAAAGTATCAAGAACTATTCAGCAACACAAATCTGGTTACTGCTTTGCGACAAGACGACGCAACTGCCAAAGAAAACGAGCAGCAACTGTGCAAGATGAAAGGTGCCTGAAGAACATCATCAAGAAAAACTGTTTCAAAAGCGTTCGGCACATTCATCGGCTTGCATGGAATACACGTATCCAGGTCAACTGAAGTTTGCATCAAGAGTTCAAACGATAAAGCCCGCGCTGACGTGCAAGCAAAAGAACTCTCATGTGAAGTGATGCAGAGAGCATCTTCTCTGGAATGATGATGAATGGAATAATGTACTGTTCAGCGATGAATCCGTGTTGTGCATGTGCCATAGTGACCAAGGGATCCATGTGTGGAGAACAATGACGGAAGCATTCAACACAGAGTGTCTTAAACATTCTGTCAAACTTGCAGCATCTGTCATGGTATGGGATTTATGGCCGCTGAAGGAGTAGGACAGTTATATGTTTTGAAGATGAGTGTAACCTCTGAAGTATATCAAGAAGTATCGGAGAATAACATCCTCGATACTGCAGAAGACCTAAAATGATCATTTACTATCAGATATAATGAACATAGAAGATCCTGATTAAACAAGCATAAGATGTCAGCCTATGCTGAACATCTAGTCACTAACAGACACAGGATGCTCCCAATTGAAGATTGTATGACACCTATATGGATTGGAAAGAACCCCGAAAGAATTGCCATACAAGAGGAAATCGAGATAAGGAAACATCTAAGACTCAACAAGGACAAATTACTAAACAATCAGGTTTCTTTCGATAGAGATACTACCATCATAGATTTCATAATTGATTTTACTGACAAGACAGACCAGAAATAGATACCTCTATTAGGTCCACCCATTGATCACAAACTTCGTCTTAAGTTTTTGTTTTTTTATGATGTCCTCCAATTGCAGAATTGTAAACCACCAATCAGTGGTCCTTTCCCTGATTGGTGGTCCTATCACTGTTTTTACCTATATATACTGATGATTTTGTATTTCACATTGGTTACTTTTGTTAATGCCTGTTAAAGATGATGTAAAACCAAAACGCATCAGCGATAAACGCTTAAGTATCCGTATCACTCTAGACGTCCATTTATTTCTCTAAAAAAAAATCGTTGTTTTGTCAATAAGTTACGTGAAGAGTTCATTTAAAATAAAAAGATAAAAAATACGAAAAAGGCTGGTTTCGTTAGGTCTTCTCATCGAATACAGAAAACGCAGGTGTTTTCTTTCAATCTCTTAATCCTGCATGGCGTACTTAATCCCTTAATCCCTCGGTGTGATTTCTGTTCTTGATTGTCACAAGGGTTCTCTGCATTCTCCGTTTTAGTGTCTCTTTTTTTCTTTTTTCTTTAGTGAATAATTTATGTGTAATTTATTTAGATTTTGTTGTTATAAACATCATGAAATGTTTTAAGTTGAATTTAAAAACTGAGTGTTAAAGTTTTGAATCAGTTTTCCTGTTATGTTTTGCGAACTACATTTTCATGTTCGCTCTGGAACATGGAAGTTGCAAGGCTCAGTCAGCCAATGAAATCTCACTTCACCACGTGCTTTTGTTTACATTTGGAGCAAACTCTTGCTGGATAGGCTATAGGCCTCGTGCAACTGGCGCCTGAGACACCTAGCGGCAAAAAATGTAAATAAATCAAGGAAAGAAATCATATGGCGCGTTTTGAAAATGGAAAACCATGATTTATGAAAAAATTCAACTAGGGATTTATGTAACAAATTCTGAAAGTTGTGATCTCTATGTGTATACATCAAAGCAGAGTGTCTTGATAGAAATTAAGAAAGATGCCATGTTTATTCAAGAATTACTCCCTAAACTGGAACATTTTTATTTCCAATATTTTTTACCAAACACCCTGGTAAGTTAAATACAATAAAAGAAAAAAGTGAGTTTGAGTTGTTGATTCAAAAATTAAGAAGTTCAAAATCAATAAAAGAAAAACATTTTTTTTAAATTTTATAGTGTATATTACTTGTCAAATTATTACATACGTAGAAGAGTGTGTTCATAAATTAAGCCAAAGAAATTCCAAATCAATAAATAAAAGTTTTCTCTAACTTTTTTTATTGTGTATGTTACTCGCAGGCATATAACATTTGAAGAGTGTTAATTATTATATACGAGTAGGAGTATGTGATAAACTATAATTTATTAAATAAATAAAACTCCTTTAAATGAAAAAACAACCAATAAAATAAAAAGAAATGAAAAAAAGTCACCTAATTAATAAATGTAAATGATGAAGGACAAACACAATTGAAACAAGGTCTTGTGGAGGAACACAGATGAAACACAGAAGAATCACAGAAGAAACACGGAGAAACGAAGATCTAGTAGAGCAATGATACATGGAAACAGAGAGTCACACAGTTACAGATGAAGGTCTATGATGAAAGTTCGATGATTTGTAACACGTAGATGGAAATTTGAAGTAAATTAAACGTTTTCGGGATTTTTTTCCCATCTTCAGAATGTCAAACTTTTTGAATGTTTATAAGAATAAAACAATAAAAAAACAAAGAATTAAACGGTAGTTAAATTTCAATAAGAAGATAATAATAAACTTAAGATATGTTTCAAACAAATCGTAAATACAAAGAAGAAAAATTCCACGACTTGGACTCTAATCAGGGACCATACTTACCGTTGGCACTGCTCTTGCTAATTGAGCTATCGCAGACAATGAACCGCCAAGCTGTTACAATGTGTCCAACTGTACTTCCTTGAAGTCTTATATTACCTCAACCGGCAGAACAGGCCCTGGAGTACATTCAAAGAAGTACATTTGGACACATTGTTACAGCCTGGCTATTGTCTGCGATAGCTCAATTAGTAAGAGCAGTGCCAGCAATAGGCATAGTCCTTGGTTCGAGTTCAGGTCGCGGAATTTTTTCTTTACCTTCTCTCCTTTGTATTTAAAGTTAAATTTGTGAAAGTGTCTTAAATTCCTAATAACAGGGTTCATACGGGTCATGAAAGTCATGAAAAGACATGAATTTTGGGTCATTCTTAAAAGGACCTTAAAAACTCATGAATTTGAGTGTTGGGTCATGATTTTTTTATTGTGTAAGGCATTTTCTCTGCTTATATGCATTGAAATTTTGTTTTATTATTAGAAAAGATATTTAATAATTTTTTAAATATTATTTACTTATTTAATATAAAGATATATGAAATTTCTATTTAATTAGCAGTTTTCTGTAACCGATATCGGTTTGTAGTGTTTCCCCGCTTCCTCTCGCCATTTTGTACACCGCATGGTTATAGATATGCCTAATCTTACACAGTGGTTTGAACCAAGGCATTTTCATGATATAGAAAAAGCCTTGGTTTGAAAACCGAGTAGATCGCTTATGTGGCCGTCATCTTTGGGGGACGAAAAGTGGAACTAATCTCACTACTATGGACGCCATTACTGCGGTTGGCAGAACAACATCGCCAGCAGAAATTTTATGGACATTAAAAATTGTACATTCAAAATTTTCTTATAAAAGTTGTGAGCAAAATGGAGAGTTATTTACCGAGATGTTTCCAGATAGTGAGATAGCTAGAGAGTTTACTTGTGGTGAGAAAAAGTGTTCTTACATTGCTTGTTTTGGAATAGCTCCTCACATACATTCCTTGCTTAAAGATGATGTTAAATCAGCCAATCATTTTGTTATCCTATTTGATGAATCCCTCAATCTTAAGACTCAATCTAAGCAGCTTGATTTACATGTGAGATTTTTTGGTGAAAAGTCACAAATTGTTCGTAGTCATTTTTTTGATTCAGCTTTTCTAGGTCATTCTACGGCAGCTGATTTATTGACCAATTGTAAAGAATTAACTAAAAGTTTGAATTTGAAGATGTTGATTCAAATATCTATGGATGGTCCAAATGTCAATTGGGCCTTTTTTAATGACTTACTTGAATATTTGAGTTCTGATGAAGAAATAGATAGTAAGCCTCTTAATATTGGAAGTTGTGGTTTGCATATCATGCATGGGGCATTTAAACACGGCTGGTTTAGTGTTAATTGGGATTTGGATTCCCTATTTAAAGCATTACATACATTATTTAAGGATATACCAGCAAGACGAGAGGATTTTGAAAGAATTAACAAGAGCACACTTTATCCATTGAAATTTTGTCCGACACGTTGGATTGAAAATGCACCTGTTGTACAACGTGTAATTAATGTAATTCCAAATGTTAAAAAATATGTAGAAACGATAGAGAAATTACCAAAAAAGTACACTGTGCCAAAGTCTAATTCTTATGAAATAATTAAATTGGCCTGCAAAGATCAAACTTTAAAATCACTCCCCCCCCCCCCCCATCCTTGTCACAGATGGTCACATTTGTGTGACTCCAGCTCCCCCGGTGTGACGTCACATATTTTGCAATTTTAAATTTAGAAATTATTAAATTAAAACAGCACTTCCAAAATTATTTATATATTTTGAAAGTAAAATCTTTTTTCATAAAATCAACAATAAATTAAACATTTTACAAAATTTACAAAACATAACAAATCAAATGAACGATCAAAATTTAATCATCTTGTGTCCATGGACTTTGAACCCTTTCATATATACACTAGTCGCCGCTTATTGTAATCACTTTGGTCCCAAGTTTATTTGATTACAATAGTCGATGATTAAAAAAGAATGAGGCTTTTTATTGCATACAGTATAAATAATGCTTTATTTCGATATCACACAACAGTACATATTAGTGGATTAGAATATTCTTCCCAATTCTCTTCCAGTTCGTCCTTCTCAGCAATTTCAGGCTCTGCGGATGTGACAAATTCACAGAATCGGTCCTCAGTCAACTTGGAAGCAAAGTTTTATTCGTTTCGTTGCTTGTTCTATTGCATGAGCTTTCATGCTAATGGTGGCATTCATGAATGAAGAAGATTTTGTGTAAGAAAATATACAATTTTCGTTACAATTAGATACTGATACGGCTAAGAAAGTTGTAAAAGATCTATTAAAGATTTTGAAAAGAATTCTTATGGAGAGGTTTAAAAATGAGAAAACACGTTGGTTAAAAAAAACTGTGACATTTCCCAAAAGCATGTGATGTTTGCGAACCATTGGAAGCAAATTCAGTTCTTGAATTCAGCACATCGAACGCATCATTCACTAACTGTATGAAGCCTGCGGCTTCAGATTCATCAGGCATTGTGTGCTTGTTGGCTTTTGCTGCGTGAGCAGAAAAAACTTGAGCTGCTAACTTAACACGTTGACGCTCCCTTCCTTTGCAATGAATATGCGATTCGGTTAGATTAGAGCAAATTTTAGTCTCACCGCAGTCAAGTTCCAAAAGCTTTTCAATTATTGCTGCAGAAATAATCTTTCCATTGGGTAATATTAATCCCTGATCAAGAAAATGGTTTCTTAACAACTTGAGCAAATGAGGGGTATCAGAAAAAACCCAAACTAACCTACTGGGTTTAGCAGGATTTTTAAAGCAAGGATTTGTATGCAAAATACCAAAGTCTTTCCAAGTAGCACGGTTTTTCCCTCCAAGATCTGACACCACACCCACAACGCAGATACCAATTTGCTCCAACTCACAAATTATTTTTTCTAGTAGAGCCTTACTCATGTTTGTATCAAAATCATAGTACAGAATTTGTTTCCACGAACTGCACAAATCTCTACCCATTAGAACCTGAACATTTTTATGAAGTCCCAAGATTGTGTCACTTTGTTGTTCATAAGACAACCTACTATCGACGTTCATCTCATCAAATGAGAGTACACATAATCGTTCCAGGGGAGAAACCATTTCTATCTTAGGTTTAATTACGTTTATGACGTCACTGAGAATACCAGGTTGACAATGAAAGTTTTGAGTCCATCGGCTCAGTGTTGACACTCCTGGAAGGGAAAGTCTCCATACTTTACGTAGGAAATCATAAGCCCTGCTAGATAGTGAACACAAAGTTAGCACTTTTGATATAGTCAATGCATCCCATACAGTCGTTTTACCAGTGATAAGAGAATGAATTTGACGAGTTGTGAATACCTTGGATAACACTGAATGCGATTTCTCCTTGACTAGAGCATTAGTTTTCTTATTTTTGGTTGCTTCAGCGAGTTGTGCCATCTTTTTCTTTTTAGTCATGAACAGCAGTTTTTTCTCTTATTTACATCAGCTTATAACAGCCGGTGCTTTAAAATGCTGTTTTCATTTCTTAAACTTGCATTATCTTTTTGGAGTTCATGGATATCAAGTAAATCAGATGTGTCTGTCATTGCATCAGCAACTCTACATTTCTTTTTCGGCGACAATGAGGATACGTGTTCTAAAGCTCTTTTCCTGTTATTTCTCTCCAGAAGTCTGGTAGCACGGGTAGTGTCTTGGTGCTCTTGCTCTGCTTTTTTGTTGGAAATTTGTGAAATTCGTTCACAATCCTGAATGATAAAAGAAACAATTATTTTCCTCATCTTGTAAAAAATGGTCATGTTCATATAACTGAATGTCATTTATATGACTTGTTAACTAACATTAAAATTTATAGAGATTTATATAGATTGTTAATGACTTTAAATGCTAATTTCGGGAGAAGTTAGACTAAATTTTAGGCTGTATTTTCCTAATATATGTTAAGTGTTACCTCATCTTGGAGAGATGTTGATGAAAGTGTCGCTTGCTTTTCGTTTTGCTTTTCGGAATCTTTTGTTTGCTGAGATGACAATATGATTGGTGTCATTATACGTATATTGTCTTTTTTTTTTTTTTTTTTTTTTTTTAATTATAAAAGTGATTGGAAAAGCGCTTTTTTGGATATACAGCGCAAAAAAATTTTCTAAACCTCAATAGACTACTGTATATTATTACCATCTTTAGAAAATGTCACCCATCAATGCCTTCTCTACTAACTTGGTTACTTCCAATAGGCCTATTTGGTTTCGGTTAATTACTCGTTAAGCTTATTATAAAATGGTCAAATTTGAAAGTTAAGACAAACGTAGCAATATCCTGTTTTATCAGGTGCTTACTGTGGATGGAGTTGAATGAAGAACGTAGTTTATGAAATATTTTTGGCGATATTCTACTGGTAATTATGGTGAAAGTTTTTCAATAAATTTTTTTCACTTTAAATAAATATTAAATTAATTAAAGCTGTAAACCAATGAACTCAATCAAACATTTTTAATTAAGTTAATAACATAACAAAAAAAATTCCAAAGATTTCGCAGTTGATTTTTTTTAACGAGCTTTCTAATCGTTTTTCCAAATACCGATTTAAAATAAAATTAATTGACTCATTGATTTTTGAATAATTAAGCTAACTGGTGTAGGTGGCATCTTTTGCGAAGGGATGGCATTTTTTTTAAAAAAACCTTTTAATCTTCTTGGAAGACCGAACAATGGGGAAGAATGTATTACATTTCTCAAGCAAAACACCAGATGGTGAATTGTACTACCCATCCTAAAGCAGCCATTTTTAATGATAACCTACGGGAAAACGGCGGTTTTAATTGAATTTTTTATAAGTACGAGGGGAAACAATTCGGTTTTCAAAGATTTATTAAAATTCAATAATAAACGAAAATTGTTAAAAAAAAATCTTTTTAAGTGCCAGATGGATTTTCTTATGAAAATTCGCATAAAAAATACCGCTTTTTTTAAACATCATTTTGCTGAGCTACATAATTTATTAATTCCATAAAAATGTTTAGCCTGGCATTTTTTAATTTGAGAAAGCAATAGCTGTTGCAAATTGTTAAATTTTCACTTCTGTTAAAATTTTCATTACAAATTTATTTTAAAAATTCATTTTAATTAAAAATAAGAACGTGTGAAAAAGTGATAGATATCAATAAAGATAGTGAGACATTTAATATTTTTAACATCACCATTTTTATTAATTCAGAGCAAAAAATTGTAGTTTCTCCCATAGGTTAACATTAAAAATTGCTGCCTTAGGGTGGATAGTACAATCTGCCATCTGGTGTCTTCTGATGTCTAAATTCTTCCCCATTCATTGCAAAGATCTCTCTCGTAGTCATCTTCACGAAAATGCTCCGAACATATCATCACATGTTGAACGTTTATAGGTTTGTCCCCACGTTTGCATTTTATTATCTATACTTTCCTTAAATGTTTGTCTTTGGGAAAACTGTGGTACACAACATCCTTTTGTTTTTGGAAATAATTTCCACAGGTGGATATTGCACATTCAGGCATAATCTCCGCAAAGTCAAGTCTTTAGCCAGATCACTTTAGATAGACAGAATGACAACAGACACAGGTCACATGTAATTAAGCCGTTTTAGATTTGATTTGAAAAAAATGTCATATTTTTAAGATGACAATATCCCAGCATGATAATGATACACCGAGTCATGCTTAATCCGCGTTTCGCGCTCAAGCTTTGCGCCAGCCTGAATTTACTAATGTGACGTCATGCGCACAACGCACTTTAAAAAGTAAACTCCCGCATGCTCTGGTGGGACCCTCTCGGGCGACTACTGTATTAATTTTGACTGGCATAGCAGTCACTTCGTTTTCAATTTGGATAATGTTAGGACATTCGATGTTTCGACATCTTCTTCATCCAATCATATAGCATCGTCATCGTTTATCAAACAAAGAACTTCCCTAGCATTTCTTTGAGGATGAATCTTTGTGATGGGCAAAAATCTTGTTGGCTCTTATGTAATTGCTTGTGTTGGTTAATGGCTTTGTATGATGAAAAATATAGACCACAGATGCCACACAATCGTTTAAATAAGTATGCCTCGACACTGAGGCAATATTATTATATTGATAGAGTTGGTAATATTTTAAAGTTTTTCGTTAGAGTTGAAGTTTAGAGTTTTAATACTTTAGATTTATACCAGGCCTACGAGAGAGACCTCGTAGGTCTCTCTGGAGTATTTTATCGTTTGTTGGAAACAATGAAGGTTACATTGTTGCTCGGACTAAGATGGTCAGGTGACTTTTGAGTTTCAGGGCCTGTCTTTCTAGTTACTTTGAGATTTATACGTAGCCAACGAGAAAGACAGGCCTCTGCACGGAAAAGTCACCTGACCATACAAGTCAGAGTAACAATGCAACCTTCATTGTTCCATCTAGGATTTTAACAATCGATATTTTTTCGTTGTTGGAAACAATGAAAATTGGATTGTTGGCCAGACTACTATGATCAGGTGACTTTTCCGCGCCGGGTTCTCCTTAATGGATCCATTGGATTAGTATCGCTGAATACAATAATATAAATACAGGTGTATAAGCGATGCGGATACTAATGGCATACATCATCATCACAGGCATTTACAAAATTAACAAGTACGAAACATAATTACATGGAAATATATAGGTAACGAGTAAAGTCTCCACCAATCGGGGTATGGAGGCCTTGATTGGTGGACACTTATAGTGTATATTCTTGGGGAATAAGTGCATGAATATGATGGTTAAGCTTGGATTTGCAATTTACCACACAGCAATACGTAGTCTTCTTCTTGCTTCCTGTTACACGATCTAAGGCAACTGTACCTTTTTCGGCAGCCATGATGAGTGATGAGCCTTAGCTTCCAACGCTGTCCACTAGATATCAGCCACTTTGGCTGTGGAAGCGAATAATGCAATCCCCAATTTTTGATTCTTCTGTAACTTAAGAGAAATAAAATATGCAAGAATATACAGAAAAATCTCTGTTTTTATTATTTGAAAATTGCAATACCTGGATCTTTAGAATTAGAAACTTTTTCATCAATAATTTCCTGAACAGCTGAGGCATGGCTTAGGATAAAACTCTCGCAGACCATTCATGAGTTATTCTTCAAAATTCAATTCATTATCGCCTGATTTCCTCAAGACGTTCCTTAATACAGTACAGATGGTGATTTATTAAAAAATAATAAATGATTATTTAATTTTGAAGACAAAAACGTTCCAGTTTCAATTGATTACATGTACTTTAATAGTATGTTCATTTTTCGAAATTATAGTAAATACAGTGAAACCTCACCTAACGAACACTTTTTAATTTCCCGGCAGAATTGCATGTGTATCTATGGGAGCATCCCCCCCCCCCCCCTCTTCTCAATAGCGGACACCTCTTAATAACGGACAGATTTTCTTTCCCCAGAGGTGTCTGCTATTGAGAGGTTTCACTGTATTACATACCCACTCATTAAGTACTGTAATAAATATTCTTTTGAACTTTATAAAATGTCCTTTGACAATTCAAGAGATAGAATGCAGTGACTGTTAAAAACTGTTCTGGTCACAAATTTATTTCACTTTTCACCTTTAATGCTTCAAATTTATTTAATGCCATGCTCATATTGTTTACCAATAAACGGCAGCAAGAAAACTTATAATAAATGAAACTTGATTGCAGTGACTTTTGGGCAAATGGTGTCACCATCTTGTTTTCGAAATTTCACTTTTGCATTATCTTTGGAGACGAAAAATTGAGAAAAAAGGGGCAACTGATGTACAGTATATTGTATACAATCACTCACCAAAAGTCATGGCACACCTACCTAATAACATGTCTGGCCCCCTCTGGCCTGGATAACGGTGGTGACCCGTTGTGGAAGAGAGTCTACCAATCCCCAAAACACATCCACAGGTATGGCAAGCCATGCAGCTTACACTGCACTCCATAATGATGCTGCATTTACCAGTTGTGTTGGGTGACGACCTGACAGATTGTTCGATGACGTCCCACAAATATTCACTGGTATTGCAATCTGGGAAACGTGGAGACCAAATTAGTTATGTGAAGTCTGTAGCATATTCCTCCAGCCACTGTCGTGTCACAAGGGCTGTGTGCAGAGGCGCATTATCTTGCTGGAAGATGCCATCGCGCGCAGGGTAAAAACAGTTCATGAAAGGGTGCAGGTGGTCCTCAAGCAGATCGACATAGAAAGTGGCATGCAGAGTGAAAACGCCCTAGAAAACACCCTAGACAAATATGGAGCCTCCACCTGCCTGAGTGGTCCCCAAACAGCTGAAACCGTGACTTGTCGGACCAGGCAACCCTCGCCAGTCCTCAGCGGTCCAATGTCGATGTATCTGCCTCAGTGGCTCAGCAGTTGTGTGATCGCCTCTGATCCCGAGTACGCGGGTTCGATCCCTGCCGAGGACTGCGAGGATTTTTCAGGGGGAAATCCTGAGTTCAAGCATTTCTTTGGAAGGGAAGTAAAGCCGTTGGTCCCGTGTAGTCGTTTGCCGGCTGCACGTTAAAGAACCCTTGCGAGGCAAAATTTGTAGCCCCTATGATGCCGTCCTGAAATGACCATAGCAGTTGAAAAGGATGTTAATACCAAACAAACCAAACCAAACCAATATCGATGTTGGTTGGCTGGCCCAGGCTAGGCATTGCGGCGATGTGCAGCTGTCAAGAGTGGCACCCATCGTGGCCTCCTGCTCCCAATGCCTGCAGCTGCCAAGGTTTGCCGAATTGTGTCACGGACACAGTTGTGGGACGTGCCTGGTTGTACTGCATGGTGATTTGGCCCGCTGTCGCCCTTAGGTCTGCAGTTGCAAGCTGGGTGACCCAGCGAACACTTCTGGCATCAATGAGGCGTGGGCGGCCCATCCGCTGTCCAACATGGGTTGTAACCCCTTGTTGGGTGTACTCTCGATATACCCTTGCAACGGTTGTACGGGAAAATTGCAGGGTGTTGACTACATCTGGGTCATTCCTCGTTAGTTCAGGCAGGCATTAGCACTGACCTCTCGGATTTTAATGAAATTTGGTATATACAACTGCCCCAGGGAGTTGGTAATGAATGCCAAATATTATTTTTTTTTTCATTTTTATGGAAGTTACGGACATTTAAAATTTTCGAAATTTGAGTGGGAGCCTTAACTATGAAGTACTGTAACTTCGGTTGTATTTTACTTAGAAAGATGTGATTGTGTGACATATAAAAGCTCTTTAACGGTAGATTCTATATGAAATTTTTAAAATTGTATTACGCATGCGCAGGTGGGTATTTTTTTCGTAAAAAATTATTAATATCTTACACATACTTTCATAAAAACAATACAAAAAATTCAGAACTGTGTTTTGCTCAGTTTTGAAGATATTAATTTTCAAAACTCGAGTTCTAAGCCACAATTGCATGGCTACTCGAGGTTAAGTTCTTCAGATGGACAAGGTATCCTAAGAAATATAAATTTTGTGGTAATGACCGATTGTCTTAAACTTTCTACAGCTGTTTTTTATTCCTTTCAATGTGAACTCATTAAGTTTTTAAAAAAAATTCAATAAATGTAGAGAAGATACTAGGGTTAATCGAAAAGTAATGCCTCCATGGCTGTAACTTTTATATTTGTTAACAGATTTTCAAAATTCTTTTTATATCTGATACTTACATTTGTCCTCTATTTAATGCACTATTCACTTTTCGGCATTATCCTCATTCTTTTCCGGCCGGCCAGGTAGCCGAGAGGGCTAGGGCATAGGCTTTCTAGTTCTCGAGTCAACCTGGTCGTGGATTCGAATCCCGCTGTGGGCATGGATGTTTGTGTTTGTCCCAGGAATGCGTACAAATATAGATTGTATAAAAGGCGCAAAATAACCTTAGTAATCGACGCCGAAAATTCTAATAAACCAACCAACCATCCCTTTCCTGCAAACAATCGCCACACAGAAGAGGTGTTGCAGCGCCTACAGTTCAAAGATGAAAAACTCCAGTTCAAAGATGAAATATCTTGCACCTTGCGACTTTCACCACTTCCCAAAGAAGAAAAATCACCTTAAGGGACATTCAAACCCTGATGAGGAGATAAAAGACCAGTTGCACGTTGTGAAACGCTCTGCTCAATATGACTGGTGAGATTTGCTGAACTTCAGATTTTTCCTCCTTCAGCTCAGGCAAAGGGTGCGGATTGTTTGCATACACTTTACCTTTCAAGGCACCTCAAAAAAAGAAATCAAGAGGTGTGTGGTACGACGAGCGTGGAGGCCAGATGCCACCGAGATGATTCGATGAGCAAAGACATCTTGCAGAAAGTACATTTTTATGTGTGCTGTACACGTTTCCATGCACTACTGCACACTAACTTTTGAATCATCCTGTATAATGAAGCCTGTATCAACTTCAGCTGCCTCTGCAATTCATCTCGTCCTTTAGGGTAACTCAGAAGTGACTGACTCTGAGGAAGTGTAAAGTAAATATATTTTCTTTATTACTAACAATTCGATATCATAATTCAAATTTATATTTTCTTACTAAATTATCTTCTTATTTAACAGATGCTCAATACTTTTCTGACTTCGGAAAAAAAAAATCTGAAGTTCTAAGAAACATTTTTCCTATTGATATATTTATTATTGTAATGCTATTATTGATTTTATTTTTCCGTGTAATTATAATTAATAATACCATTTATATAAATAATAAAACGTAAATAAATGAATGGTCCCAAGGTTACACGCTTTCTCTTCCCTTTATGAGCAGTCAAGTCCCTACTACCTGACTCCTGCTGCTTGGAGCTCAAGCTTTAAAAATTAATATCTTCAAAACGGAGCAAAACACAGTTTTGAAATTTTTGTATTGTTTTTATGAAAGTATGTGTAAGATATTAATAATTTTTAACGAAAAAAAAAATACCCACCTTTTGAAAAATTTGCATAAATAAAATATTTTTATTAAATTCAAATATTTGCGCATGCGTAATACAATTTTAAAAATTTCATTTAGAATCTACAGTTAAAGAGCTTTCATATGTCACCAATCACATCTTTCTAAGCAAAATACAACCGAAGTTACAGTACTTTATAGATAAGGCCACCACTCAAATTTCCAAAATTTTAAATGTCCGTAACTTCCATAAAACTGGAAAAAAAAATAATATTTGGCGTTCATCACTAACTCTCTAGGGCAATTGTATATACCAAATTTCATTAAAATCCGAGAGGTCATTGCCAAAACTATAAAATTTCTGCCTGAATTGACGTGGGATGACCCATCTGATAATGAGGCCCCCATCCGTCTAGTACCAACATTCAAATGCAGATAGCTCTTGGTGTGCTGCCATTTCTGCTTACAATGATTGTGTGATATGAAGAAGTCCTCTGCATCTGCATTCCGAGAATGGAAGCACCGGGATCCGTTTTATTACGGACAGGTAACATGATTGCAGGGGAGTGCCATAATTTTTAGTGAGTGAGTGTATACTATATAATATGCAAGTATCTTTATGTATAAAGTTTTCTGTATGTCTCGTCTGTTAGCTATGCATTTCAAAATGACTGGACCAATCTTGATAAAACTTTGCATGGTAATTCAGGTTGACCCTGTGAAGGTTTTAGGCAGATCAAATTGATCCGAGGTCAAGTTAATGTTGGTGATATAACGCTAAACTAATGAAGTGCTCAAGAGATGGTGCCAAGGGAACACCAAGTAACAATGTAACCTACTGTGTGTAAGGATAAATGCCTTAATGCATTTGGAAAGTATTTTTAAATTCCTTGTATACGCTTTGGATAAAATAACTTTCGTTTTCATTTGTACGACCCTTATATAAATAAATAAATAAATAAATAAATAAATAAATGAATAAATAAATAAAAATCATTATTTCTTTTTTATTAAAATCTTTGGAGAGATGTAAGAAATTATTCTAAAACAAATAAGAGAATATATAACTTCTAGGGCACGAGCTGTTCAAGCTTTTACTGAAAACCTGATAGTACTTTCCCTAATGAGCTAATAACTATAGAAAATTCATTTTTCATATGGTTTTTGTTATGTGGTAACTTCCTTTAGAGAAGTTATACATAATGTTTATCTAACCATATTAAAAAATTATAAAGATCTCAACTGATTGTGTGAGAGGGGAATTCTTGTTGCTAAAACTGATACTGTAATATGAACAACCACATTCAGGACATGATTCCACGCTCTGTGACTGAATATAACTCTATTGAAACAGTAGCATGTTTCTGAACTCTCTCAATCCATCGATAAAGTATTTTTTAATGTAGACAGAAATAATTCTGTACTCATAGCCTTTCTTTGATATTCTAAAATGTTAGGGATTTCCAGTGCAAACCCAATTGGACACAAAATTCCAGTGCAAGCAAAACCAACCAGAAACCACTAATCCACAAATCTTAGTGGATTAGTGGTTTCTGGTTGGTTTTGTTAATCTACGTCCACAGTTTCTGGCTTCAGTTTTCTCTGTATTCCAGTGCAAGCATTGGAAAAATTTCTTTTAGTTTTTTCAAAAGTGATAATTTATGTTATTAACTCTAAGGATTTTCATGTGTATTCATATTCAAATTAAAATATTGCAAAATTTCATCAAACAAATAGACTGAGCAACGCTGGGCATATCAGCTAGTATTAAATATTGTGACATTCGTCCTATTCATTTTTGCTGAATGTTGTGTCAGTGGGTGGTGCCACGGACATGTGGCTGTCAGCCAATGAATGTGGAGATTCCTTGTTGATGGGATACGTAATCATGGAAGAAGCAGATAACAGGAATGGCCATACGCATCCAACAGCATTCGGGGCAAATGAAGCCGGAAGAATGCATTGCAGGTAAGTGATTTGACTCTGGCAGCCATGTTTGTATGCCCATCGACTAGGGCTGGCTGCATAATGATGAATTTTCTGTATCGATGTTATTAATTATGATAAAAAGCATTTCTTTTAATAAAATTGCTAAAAATTATTTTTCTGATACTTAATCATATTTTAACATTTTTAAGTTTTTAAAAATATTTAGAAAATTTTCATTAAGAAAATTAAATAGAAAATTTTTGTATAACATCTGAAATGCTGAGCTCATGTAAATTAATGACACTTATGGTGCACGGCATGAAAGAAAAAGGAAACTGGCGCATGTGTAAATGAATAAAACTCGTTCAACCAATCAGAAACGGACTGGAAACGAAGTATTACTTATACCTGGCATTAGTAGTATGTGACGTCGCCCCCCCCCCCCCACCCCCACTACTTTTGTCAAACTCCCAATAAAATACTGGAATAGTACGACAAGAATGGCAAGAAACCACTAATCCACATCAAAATTTTGTTCGAACGGATGCGCATTTCTGCAGCCAAGCTGCCTTCCTCAGCCTATACAAGGAATAGATCTGTACAGAAAGTTCTGTTCAGATGAAGCAAAAGAATTACAGAG
>JAHWFO010015056.1:200159-223609 GCA_023313115.1 Rhysida immarginata
TCATATCCCGATCAAAGTGCACATTTGCCACACAAATAAAATTTAAACAAACGACAACAGCATTCATCAACATTCAGAAAACGATCTCCCTTGACATACAAACCACTTGCTCATAAACATATACACAAAAATTTGCCTCTGCTAGGTGCAGCGCATTATACTGACATTCAATGTCACGAGTAAGTAATGCCTTGATTCCTGTCAGTTTCTGATTGGTTGAACGAGTTTTATTCATTTACACATGCGCCAGTTTCCTTTTTCTTTCATGCCAGGCACTATAAATGTTACTTTATACAAATTTTTATTTTAAAGGTAAAAATTAATATAAATTTAATCGAACTATAAATTTGATAATACAATTACATGAAATTTGAAAATTAAGAAATGAACAGGAATAGTACTTGCTTACTACTTACTTTTCAAACCCGCTTATCCGTTAGGGTCATGGGGGTAGCAGCCCTATGGAGGATCTCCTGCGACCACGATCTTCTGCCATTGGGCACATGCCCTCCCTGGTAATACCCAAGCGACTCGAACCCAGATTCTCCATGCAGTCTAGCCACCTGGTTCTAGGCCGACCCCTTGATCTCTTACCCACCGGCTTGGAAAGTAACTGCCTAGAAAGGCCAGTTTGCGGCATCTGTATCACGTGGCCATACCAGCACAACTGAGATCTCTCAATGTGGAGAAGTAGCGGCTCAACACTGAAAGACTCTTTTATTTTGCTGCTGTGGACTCTCTCTAGTAGGGTAACACCTGCCACACATCTGAGAAATCCCTTTTTGGCCGCTTGTAGCTGCAATTGGACTCTTTTGGTCATTACCCAAGCTTCATGACCATAGGTAAGAATGGGGACAAAGATCGATTTGCAGATGGAGAACTTGGCTTTGTTATCCAGCTTGCATTTTGTTACCACGAATTGCCACAGTTCGCATCTGACACAGCTTGCTGCACCGATCCGAGCATCCAACTCTTTTTCCTGTCGCCCATCACTCGTGAATGCAATTCCGAGATACTTGAACTTCACCACCTGTCTCAATGGGGCTCCTCTAACATGGAGGACGCACTGAGAAGGCTGTCTTGAAATGACCAGAGTCTCGGTCTTAGCCACACTGATCTTCATCCCAGCCTCTTCACATAATGTTCGCGCATGCTGAAGTTTAGTGCGAGAAGACCCAAGGAGGATAAGGTCGTCAGCAAAGAGCAGCCTCCCCACCAAGCAGTCGCCTACACAAACACGCTCATCACCTCGACTGCCCCTGTCTATCCGGTCCATAAAGATAATGAACAAGAGGGATGACAGTAGTACGCACCCTTGGTGCAATCCAACACCCACAGTGAACGGTCTTGACTTAATGCCATTTATCCGGACACACATCGCAGAGCTTTCGTACAGAGACATGATAGCAACCAGTAATTGCCCATCCACTCCATACTCCTGCAACACTTGCCAGAGCTTCTCCCGAGCAACCCTGTCATATGCTTTTTCGAGATCCACAAAGCAAGCATAGACATCTTTTGCATACTCCCAGGATTTCTCTGAGATTTGCCTTAGAGCAAAGATGTGATCCCTAGTGCTTCGGCCTACGGCGTAGGCTTTCTAGTTCTCGAATCCGCCTGGCCGTGGGTTCGAATGCTGCCGTGGGCATCGATGTTTGTGTTTGTCCTGGGCTGCATACAGATAAAACTTGTGTAAAAGGTACAAAATGACCTTAGTAGTCGACGCCTTAATTTCTTGAACTCCCCCCCCCCCCCCCCAGTGCTTCGGCCAGGTCGGAAACCACACTGCTCCCCCGACAGTTTGGATTTGACTGTTTTGCGGCCTCTCCTCTCCAGACACTTAGGGTACACTTTCCTAGGAATGCTGAGCAAAGAGATGCCTCGATAGTTGTTGCAATTTCTTTTATCTCCCTTTTTGAGGATAGGGGTCACAATTCTGGTCTGCCATTGCTTAGGGGCCTGGCCAGATATCCAAGCAACCTGACATACCCGAGTCAGCCACAGGATACATCCTGATTTAAGGCCTTTAACATATCGGACTGGATTTCATCATTACCTGTAGCTTTACCAGTCTTCAGGGACTTAATTGCCCATCTGACTTCTGCTTCGGTGATACCGTGACTATTCTCCGCTCCAAGGTGCATCTCATGTATCTCAGTTGTTGCTATCACCTGGTTAAGAAGAGATGCAAAGTGTTCCTTCCACCTATGCAATACAGTCTCCTCTGTTTTCAGTAGCCTCCCATCTGAACTCTTAATAGTTTGTGATGAAAGAGATTTCTTTCCACGGAGACTGCATACGATCTGCCAAATTACTTTGTTTGCCGAACCATAGTCTGCCTCCAATTTCTCCCCAAACTTCTCCCAGGCCTTGGCTTTAGGTGTTGATACTGTCTTTGCTGCTGCTTTTTGCGCCTCACTGTACCGCACACGACTCGAAGTTGACTTATTTGCAAGCCATAGCTGCAAGCCATAGCTGCTGACAGCTTCTTGGACTTCACCGTTCCACTATGCAGTCCTTCTCGCGCTCTGTGCCACACTCAGCCGCTTGCGACCACAGCACAATGCAGCCGAATTAATCACAGCAGTTTTAAACAACTGCCACTCCCTTTTCAACAGTACCACGATTACTGGGTAGTTTTTTGAAACTTGAAGATAAGTTATCTGCAAAGGTCTTCCTCATAACTCTATCCTCCAATGCTTCCCAATGCCCCTCTCCTCACACGAATATCCAACACTGATTGGAATAAGTCAGCTGATACGATTACAAAATCAATCGGTGACTTCTGGTGCATTGCATCCCTGTATCATGTATATTGATGGACATCCCTGTGCTGGAAGAAGGTGTTTGTGACGGAAAGTCTGTTGTTGCAACAGAGATCCAACAAGCACCTCCTATTCGCATTTAAATCAAGGTCACTGTTTCTGCCAATCACGCCTTTCCACGTTTGGTCATGAGCCCCTACATCTGCACTCCCTCTCCTGCTAAGAGAGCGTCAACTTCATTCATAAAGAGTGGGTACTCTGTGACTGCATTCGGAGCATATGCAACGAATAGAGAGAGAGAGAGAGAGAGAGAGAGAGACTGTCCTCTACCTGAAGCCTCTGGAGACAGTCTTCCACCCAAGGGGGTCCAATTTGCAACATAATCTGCCAGCTGTAATTTCGTAGAGGTAATAACTGCGATATCCAGTCGATATCGTTTGGCTTCCTACACTAACTGGGATTCCTTTCCTGTCATGGAGAATACATTCCAAGTGCAGATTGACAGCACTTGTTCCCATTGTCGCTTTACCCTTTTTTTCCTCGTGGTAAAGGCATGCGCTGCCCCCAGCCGTTTCCCCAAGCGCATAGCAAGTGCACTAGTAGGGTTTCTCGGAGGCATTGCTCCGAGATAACAGCCGGGAGACTGTCGACTATGTTTCGAACGAGAGCTTCTGCTAACTCCCGAACGCGTTTGGCTTTAACCTGTGCCACATCAGATGAAGTATGGATTCTCTCATTCATCGACATCATGAGATATGTATTTGCTTGGATACTCTTCGTCTCACTTCTCTAACATGACCTTTCTAGTAAGGGTGACCCTAAAGTAGCAGTGCTACAACCAGCATAGCTTACAGAATCCCTGAAGAACCCAAACCCCTAACCCATGGTAAGGGGGCATCCACTCAGGGGATAGGAATAGTGAAATGATGAAAATTAATACAAGTATAATTAAATGTTTCTGAAATTTAATCATATTTTATAATATTTTTAGGTTTTTACAAATATTTAGAAAACTTTTTATTAAGAAAATTTAATAGAGAATTTTTTTTATAAAATCTGATATGCTGATATTTCAACAAAATTATAATATTCATTTTCTTCGAGTCTTTGAAGAATAATAGGCAATATTTTTTTTGCTTAATGATTTTTTAAATGCTTGTTTAGAGGCCAGTAAAATTAATTACATCTAAGCAGAAGTTCATTGAAAGAATCCTTTTCATTGTATTTCAGTATTATATTGTTCAATTCTTTATTTTCAAATTTCATGTAATACAGTGCTCCCTCTATATAACGGGATTCTACATAATGCCAAATTTATAATTGCAAGTCCATATAACAAAGTTTTTTCCGGAAAATAAAAACTGCACACATGAATGAGTTTGCAATTTTTATTTTCCAGAAAAAAAACTTCGTTATATGGACTTGCAATTATGTAGAGTTATAAATTTGGCATTATATAGAGTGCCGTTATATAGAGGGAGCACTGTATTACTCTTGAGCTTCTTATTTGTTTAAATTTATACAGGGTGACAATAAATTATGGCAACAGAAATGGATGCGTCCTGGCACGAATATATTAAAGCTCCACCAAATAATTTTTAATTCATTGCAATCACTGCATGTTCTTGGGCAAGTCGTCAGTGTTTCATCTTATTATTAATTAATTGATGTGTGTTTTGAAATGTCAAGCAAACGCAGTGCAATTTTAAAGCTGTTTCATCAATGAAAGCGTCGATGTGAAATTCTTTGTATGCTCAATGTTGGCAGAGATGTCTCCAAAGCGGTCAAACGGTTCAAAGAGCTTGGCAATGAAGGTGACCGTCCAGGAAGAGGAAGAAAGTGTATCACCAACACATCCAGGAACCGCAAAATCATCAAAAAGCTAGTCCAGCGAAATCCGAGGGTCCCAATGAGACAAATCGTTCGTGAGACCGGAATCAACCACGAATTAGTGCGGAAAATGGCAACAGAGGAACTCAAACTCAAGCCCTACAAGCTCCAAAAAGTCCAGCTCCTCACAGACGAAAACAAGGGTGTACGGCTCCACAGATGCCGCCAACTCAAGCGTCGGGCCACAGGTGAGAAATGGAAGCGCATCCTCTTCAGACGAGAAGCTCTTCACTGTGGAGCAGGCACACAATCACCAAAATGACAGAGTGTGGTCAGCAGAGGCACCCGGCACCTCTGCAGTTATCGAACGTCGCCAAAATCCGCAGTCTGTGATGGTCGGGGGTGGAATTTGCACCAGTGGCAAGACAACCATCGTTTTCTTGGACCAAGGAGTCAAAATCAACCAAGTTTACCGTCGTGACATTCTCGAGGTTGTGGTACTTCCTTGGGCTCGGCAGCATTTTGGCAATGCAGGTTGGACTCTGCATAGTTGACAGCGAAAATGACACAGGAGTGGTGCAAGAGCCGTTTTCCTGATTTAATCACGTCTCAGCAGTGGCCGCCCTACTCGCCGGATCTCAATCCGATGGATTACATCATATGGTCAATCTTGGAAGCCAGGACCTGTGCTAAATGCCACAACAGTTTGAAGTCGCTGATGAAGTCCCTGCGCCAAGAATGGGACTGACTGTCGCTCGACGGATTGCGGCCCATTGCTGAAAATTTCAAAACACATTTGGGGCTTTGTATCGCTGCCAAAGTTGCCCACTTCAAAACCGAATGAACATATTATTACCAAGGGACTGCATTCTATTTATTAGTTGTCAATTGCTTTACTTTTCGTTTTTTGGATTAAAAAATTTGTAAACAATGAGTTGCAACAATTTATTGTCACCCTGTATTAATTTTTGTCATTTAAAATACAAATTTATATTAAAAAAAAAACCCATTAATTTACAAAATTTCAGATTTTATACAAAATTCTTTATTAAATTTTCTTAATAAAATTTTTCTAAATATTAAAAATCCACTTAAAAATGTTAAAAAATAAGATTAATTTTCAAGAAATGTATTTTTTGAAAAATTATTAAAAGAATGGCTTTTTATCATAAATAATAACACTGATACAGAAAAATCATTATAGAGCATTATGCAGGTAGCCCAAGTTCATGGGCATACATACGTGGCTGCCAAGGTCAAATCACTTCCCTGCAAAGCAGTCTTCCTGCTTCACTTATTTTCTCCTCCTGTCCATTCTTGTTATCTCCTTCTTCCATACACGAAATGGCGAAGTGGTGAGGAAGGGAAAGCATCAGAGCTAAGAATCATCTCAAGTTGAATGGATGGTTAGCTGCAGAAATTCCGGCTACCATTGATGGCAATGTTTACTTAATCGCCTATTCCATAAGTAACCCTGATTAAGACCTTCCCTCATTGCAGTCAGTCAATGAGTTGAATCATCATGTAACCATGTTCGAACTCTGAACGTTTTAATTAATCGTACTTATCTGGTCATTTATTCACAACCATTTAGTTATATTAAAATGTAAATTCAAATGAAGGGGTCAGTGCAACAGTGGTCTAACCCTCTCCGAGTCGAAAATTTAAATACTGATGCCATGTGTTGCTTTTGATGGGAACTATCATCCTATAAAGTAAAAAGATATCAATTAACATTATAAAGTTTGTTTTGAAGCCTCTATTGCTTTCTCTCCATAATTGAAAAACTTCAATTGAAAAACTTTAAGTTGCTTTTTCTCCATTTTATAAAAAGGTGTCTTAGACCACTGTTGTGCTAAACCCCTCAATTACTCACGAAGAAAGAAATGTATTTTAATACTATACCCAATTATTTCAAAAGATAATTATTATTATACCTTGAATGTAGGTTTATAATTATTTTCCACCATAATTCTTGTTTCAGTCATTCTCCTTAAAGCATTATTCAACTTGAGAAATAAAATTATTTCCTTTTGGATTCTCTGAACCTTTGCCTGAATCTTAATTCTTTTTTTTTTCTAAATCCAGTGGATAAGACCATTGGAACATCACAATATTGTATGCTAGTTTTGTTTGAAATTCTTCAGATCGAAGTTGCTTTGAAAAGAAAAAGGAATTTCAAAGGATGAAACATAATGAAGCGAAGGCAAAACATAATGAAAAGAAATGATTACATGTACTTATATTATATGTTCATTTTTCGAAATTATTACATATACTGAGTGAGCATATTATTATGACCACCTTGTCAGTATCTCTTTGCGCCACCTTTTGCCTTTAATACTGCGGTGATTCTTCGTGGCATTGATTCCACGAGATGTTGGAAGGTGGTGGGAGGAATCTGACACAGTGCCTGATGGATAGCACTGTCTAGTTGTGCTAGATTGGACAGTAGTGGATCCAGCCGTCTGATGGTTCGTTCGACTTTGTCCCACAAATGCTCAATTGGGGTGAGATCTGGGGATTGTGGGGGCCACTGAAGTAAGGTAAAGTCCGCTTCATGTTCCTGGAACCACCCTGCACAATACGAGCTCTGTGGCATGACAGGGGGGACTTGATCGGCGATGATACGGAGGTATGCTGTGCCATCCAGACATTGTTCAACACGTATTAACGGACCCAACACATGCCAAGAAAACATTCCCCAGACCATAACACTTCCTGCATTGGCCTGAAGGGTTGTACTCATGCATGCGGGGTCCATGCTTTCGTGCTGTTTCAACCAGATTCTCATGCGACCATCTGCATGATGTAACTGGAATCGTGACTCGTCAGACCACATGATTTGTTTCCACTGCTCGATAGTCCAGTCCTTGTGCTCCTGAGCGAATTGGAGTCTTTCCGCTTGTTGGCTGCAGACAGCAAAGGTGTGCGATGCGGTGTGCAGGTCTTCAGCTTCCATATCCCATGCGATGCAGTGTGCGGAGGACAGTGCATTCAGAGACCGTTTTGGAAGACCCCTGATTAAGGTCAGCAGAGATTTGATGCACAGTTGCCCTTCTATTACCCTCTACCAGTCGTGACAGTCTTTGTTCTGTCCGATCATCAACCATCCGCAGACGGCCACAACTTTAAAATACTTTAACGACGGCTGCTCTTGAGCACCCCACGAATGCTGCTGTTTCGCTGATACTTGCTCCATAGCTCTGAGCACCTACGATCATCCCGCGTTCGAAGACTGTTAAATCGTGTCGTTTACCCATAGTTGAAGAATGGAACACTTCTATTGTTTTCGACGACACTCAGTTTCCCTTTTTATATTGGTCCGGCCCGCTAGCAACATTGTGGCGACGTCCGTGCGTGCATTTGCATAAACAAATAATAAAATGCTCATAATAAAATGCTCAATTTGTCAGGTGGTCATAATAAAATGCTCAATCAGTGTATGTGTTAATGTTTTATCTACTGTAATAAATATTTATTTGAATTTCATAAGATGTTCTTTAATAAGTTCAGAAGATAGAACGCACTGGCAGTTGAGAAGCTTTACTGGTCGAAAATTTATTTCATATTTCACTTTAATGTTACAAATAAATGTCTGATTGAATTCATTTGAAATCACCCCCCCCTCCTCCAAGTTAGCTTTTGGCAATGGAAAATTAGATGGGAAATTGAGGGGGAAAAGCAAATTAATGTAATGTATATTATAAAAACTGTATGTTGTACTGTAATGTACCAGTATGTTAAATATTATACGCTAGTTTCATTTGAAATTCACAGATCGAAGTTCGTTTCAAAAGAAAAACACAATGTAGCAAGGGCAAAATAGAAGTGATTAAAACTTTGGCATTAATGAAGCTTGTATAATTTCAATTTGTGTTTTGTTTTTTTTTTAATTTATTAATATAAAAACGTACAACATTAAAAATCATTGTCACATTTAGAAAAGTTTTCTTACTTCCTTGAAATTTTTTTTGCAATATTCTCATATTACAGTATTTAGTTGTTTCAAATGTACTGGAAATTTATAGACAGCATGGGAAATATGTGGGGAAATGTACGAGAATTTTGTTCACGGAAATCGCTGGACACCCTGAACTTGCACCTTCACAGAAAACTGTTTACGACTGGGTGGAAGGCTGGAAAAGTTAGGGTTCATTAACAGAGAAGGAAATCAGTTCCAGGATGAAAGTGACAGTATCAATGCCAGCCAATATCACCAGGGTAGAAAAGGCCATCTAAGAAAATGGGTGTATCACTTTTTTGGAAATGAAGGCAGCCATGGGACTGTCAAGAAACACTTTGCAATGCACGATACCTTCAGATGGTGAAGGTGTTTGTCAGATGGGTTCTGAAATTTTAGACTGCATGAGCCAGATACCAAACAGTAGTCAGTGCGGTTGAAGCATAATGGTAGTACTCTGTTGAAACCTCTGCGTGGTCGCCATTTTGCAAACTTTGAGGATCTGAACACAGCTGTCCAGGCGTGGTTAAAAGGTACTTCAAACGAATGGTTGCAGAGATCCTAGATAAGTTATCACACCAGTGCATTCTTTTAAAGAGATGATATTGAAAAGGTGGATTTCACAGCTAATCTATGTGTATGTGTTAGAAAAAAAAGTGTAAATCAAGATAGTATGCCCCTCGTATCAGATATGGATTAATTTATAATGTTGTTCAGTATCTTGGACTCTTTTTGACTGTACTTGCATGCTTTTATAAAAATCCATAATATTTTTTTTTTTTCCTCCTTCCTCCACCCTTTCCTTATGCCCTCCTCCCCAATATATAGGAGACGATTTGATTTTCAATCTCCATCTCGAATGGATCGCAATGTTGAGATGTTTATGACGGTCGAAAAAACTCTCGTTCAAAATAAATGCCTCTTTCTTCCTAATATATATATAATGCCAGATATTGACAAGCAGCTAGCAATTAAATTAAAGGATATAATTAAAAGGCATCAAGGAACTATAACTGACAACATTGATGAAGCCAGTCATATTGTACATGCTTGCAACATGAATATATCAAATGAAGGTATGTATATAATTCATAATAATATGGAAATCAAAAATTCAATTCAATTTAACATAGTTAATCCATTAATATTACAGTATACATTTGCTAAGAATTCTTTCAAAAAAGTAACCTCTAATAATGTATGCAGTACGTGCCAAAAAATTTTATAGCATCCTTGAGGTTGTTAGTGCTCTTACAGGTAATTGGTATGTAGAATTCAAATTTGCTTTTAGATTTTTTCCTATCATGTCACGTTTCTAAGTTACGCACACGGAGACTACAGTAACGGGTGTGAGGAGAAGCGACTACAATGTTATAGTATTAATAGTTTGGGGCCGCAAGGAAATTTATCAGGCCCTAAACACTGAATAATTTTAAAATGTTTCATTGAAAAACACTGTTTAATGATACTTTTCCTATGAACACAAACATATATTACATGTATACCTCAAAGGAACTTACATAATGGAATAATATACAGGGTGTCCAAAAAGTCTGGTAACATGGCAGATATCTCAAAGCTACCAGGTGGGCGAGATCTGATGAATGTGGTTTATAGGTAATAGAGCGTTGGGGAATTCACTGCCGCACTCAAATTTGACTTTGACCCTCAAATTTAAGGTCATCTATTTGCTAACTCGAAAACTATTAAAGATAGAGAAAAATTTTCGATTGCTACCCTGTAGAGCAACACCACATTAGTCTAAAAACAATTTTTAATCACACCCTTCCCCTCGAAAGATTTTAAGAAAATGGGTGAGAAAGAGTCATTCAAGGTCAGGTTGGGCTGAGGTGTGCTTCACTGCAATTCAAATGTGTTAGAAACCTCAGCTAAACTGGCCAGCCCACCTGAACTTGGGTGACTTTCTATCCAAAAATTTTTTTTTTATTGTAATATTGTTTATTAATTTCCCTAAAAATAAATGTAGATATCAATCTTAATATACTGTACGTTTTCTCATTACTGTATTGGGGGGGGGGGGCTCGATCTAACGCAGGTAGATTTAATGCGGTCATTAGATCGTGACTCCCAACAACTGTGTTAGAGTCTGCAGTGTAATAAGTTTTAGTATTAACAAAATTGCTTACGATGATTATGAATCCCTTAGTACAGATCCTATTTATTGCAACCATTTACCTTAATTTAAGAAAGATTGCACAGAATCGAGTTAATTCTGAAGAATCTACTCCCTTTATTTCCACCTAATTGAAGTCCCTCTGAGAAAAGACCACGTTAGAACTGTTTTGTAAATTCAATAGGACTATTACCATTAGATTGCTTGTCAAGCCTGATCTTTACAACGTCTATAATGTATACGGACCTGGTTTGTGTATTATTGTTGATATGAAATTGATATGCTTAAGACTTGTTTAAAAAAAAAAAAAAAAAAAAAAAAAAGGACAGAAACTAAGAACTGAATTGAGTTTAAATAGTCAGAACTTTATCTTTATATAAGTAATTTTTTTATTTTTTTAATTGGCCTCAGAAGCGCCACGTCCCATTACATGTTTTGAGTAATTTTGAATAAAAGCACTAACCCCAGAGGAGGGTTCAACAAAAGATGGTAACTTTGGTCCTAATTTCTTTTTCGATACCAGTATCTTGATCATAGAATTGAAACTGACACACAGCATTGTCACAATCTTAAGTTCCTATTAAAAAATTTTTTTTTAAATCCAAAGTTCGTTTCTTTGATCTATAGTCTGACTAAAAAGTTATACGAAACTTAGATGATGAGCTTACAGTCAACTAAAATAAAAATGTCAAGCTATGCATCAATAACTTTATTGACTAGAAACATTAAGTTTAATCAAAGCCTCTAACAGGGAAGAGGGAGAACGGGAAGCGAAGTGATGCTCTTTTGTTGAAATAAAGATACCCCTAGCGATCCTAACGTTCGGGACATAAAACATTAGTCTCTTTAACCTTAAACCCAGAGATCGTTAAAGAAAGTCTCTGCTTTAACCTCTAACCCAAATATGAAGAGCACTTTTACTTTCGATATGGAAGCGATTAACTGCCTGCCTGCAACTGTTGTCAGTACAAGCACGATGGAGATATAATACATCTCCATCGTGAGTACAAGTGAATTTGTGCTATTTTTATGTTACTTATTGATGGCATTGGCATTTAGCAAGGAGGGGGGGGGGGGTATTGTGGAACGAAAACATGCAGAAATTCCAATCTGAAAGCAGGGATTTAAAGAAGTTAATTCAAAGAGGAAAGTGAAAATAGAATGGAGAGAACAGCCAGGGAGGAGGGAGAACAGCCACTGGCTGCCACCAGTCACGTTATGGAGGGGTTGACATAACAGCCGATTAACTCGTGTCCCAGACGTTGTAGATCAGTGGCGCTGTTTTTATTAACACTTAAATAGCATTGAATCAGCTACGAACTTCGCTTCCCGTTCTCCCTCTTCCCTGCCTCTAAGCCCAGAACAATCCTTCTTTAGACTTCTCAGTAATTTCTTTTAGGTGAACTGGTGTCATTCTGGATACTAATTTGTGGGCCTTTGGATCCCAGTTAGATGCTTTGTAATGAACTCAATTGTTAATATTTTATTGTTATCTTTATTTCTTATGTAATGTTTATAGTGCCCAAATTCTTTGGCCATTTGGACATGCAGTAGAAACCTCTTATAACGAAATCCCATAGGACCCTATAGTGCCCGGCACGAAAGAAAAAGGAAACTGGCGCTTGCGTACATGAAAAAAAAAAACTTGTTCAACCACTCAAAAACGAAAATGAAACAGAGCATTACTTATTACTGATGCCAGGAATAAGTAATACCCCAGTTCTTGTTCATTCTTGATTGGTGGAACGAGGTTTTTTCATTTACACATGTGCCAGTTTCCTTTTTCTTTTGTGCCGGTCACTATAAAATATTTTTGTTATTACCGATAAAATTATAAAACAGTACACAGGACATCAGTTTTTTTTCAAATACTGTACATATTTTATATAATGTGTATTACTGTCAGAGATACAGAGGTTGAGTCAAAAGTAGTGGCCGACTCGAGAGGCGGGGTTAGAGTTTGACGAATTCTGAACTAAGACCATTTACCACAAGGGTATATCGCAGTTTATTAAGAGAAAAGAGTGGGAAGAAATGTCGGTACGAATTTGAATGCCATAGACATTGTGCCACCTGCATCAGCCACTGTAAAAATATGGCAGAAAAATTGGTGATATCCGGGCTCATTTGTTATATTAGAAAAAGGGGACCAGTGTGTGAGCAGCAGCCGCCAAAATTTGCAGGGTGGAAGGTAAGGGTGTGACCAATGAACAGGCAGCACGACGGTTGTTCTCCCACTTTCGTCTGGAGACATGGGCCTGGAAGATGCGCCAAGGAGCGGAAGACCCATAAAATTGGATGACTCAGCCCTACGGCAACCAGAGACCATCAATAAGGAGACCTGACATTTGCAGCTTTTCCCATACAAACTTTGTAATATGCACTCTCTGGATAAAACCAATGAAACATTGTGGACCGCTCATGAATGACGTTGTATAATTCAGTCATAATTTACGTCACTATAGTATACTGCTTGCTCTTCTGAATCTTCAAATTTCTTTTCTTAGTTTCTTTAAAATTGTATTATTTCATTTATTTCATTCTCTTTGATTTCATTTTATTTACTTAACAGGTGTTATTTATTTGATTCCTTTATTTACTTTAATTTATTTTACATTACATTAATTCCTGTTAAATGTTTATGCTACAAAATGAAAAAGTAAATTAGTCCTTAGAAAAAAACCGCTGACATTAAGTTCAAACATTTAATTAAGCATTAATAAACAAGTTAACGCGTAGTAGAATAAAAATAAAAAAAAAATAGAGTAGACATGCAAGAGGGAACTTGCTATGATGCCGGCGTTATCAATAGGAGAGCACAGTAGCCATCACGACCTGTAACTCTAGCTTTCAAACAGGGTTAAAGACAAACATTATTCACTCTGATTTTATCCCAATATGCGCTTTATAGGTAGAAGGCCCATACTCGTCTTATCTAAACTACTTCAAATCAAATGAAAATACAAAAAGATTCTTCAGGGTGACGGAATTACAAAGAAAACGTTCTGTTGAGGGCTGTCCCACACACGACTGTTTTGATTAGCACGAGTGTTCCCAGCCGAGGTTAAATTATGCTGAAGCATAGACCGTTATATAAAAATTAACGTTCCAGTTTAATTGCTTCAAAATGGGCCATATCAGAATGGAATAAATAAATTGCTTCAAAATGGCGATGTTCGATTGCCTACTCTGCTCCAAAAACATGTATCTCTCCACAAGAACTTACTTAAATTAATAATAACTATCAAACTTAAAAAGAACAGATAACAAGAGATGCTTTCTAGGATGACATCAAATTATAAGCATTGGGCATAAGGCTCAAAAACTCAATGCTATTGGCGCCTTCACGCTCCACTGCTGATGTTCATTTGTCTCCTATGGGCTGAACATACGCTCACATTCTCTTTTGCTTCCTTCGCAGCCCCCCAAAAAAAAAATCTCTCTTTCAAATTAACCAAAACACACAACAATGGGTCGTTGAGAGACTGACATCATCTTTTCGGAAAATCTTCCCCGAGAAAACAATTCCAGTCCCCAACAATTGTGATCGCTACAGCGCTCAAAAACAAAACACTCAAAATTGCAAAAATAAGTAAACAAACATCCCTGCAATAGCAAGGGTGCCGTTTTTTGTAATAACACCAAAGCATAATTACAAACTTATAACAACACTTAATGACCCCAAACCAAAAACGTAGACACATTTTTGCTATAAACCTATTCCCCCCCCCCCCTCAAAAAAAAAAAAAAAAAAAACAAACAGCAAGGAAATCATGCCCCCTCCTCCACCGGGCCCATATGTCATTTACTGACATGCAATGTCACAATACAGTCATCCCTCTGCAAGTCAGGAAATTCCACAAGTCTGCAATTTTTTCCTGAAAGCCAAGATGGTGGATAATGATTTCCAGTTGGGAATTTTTGCCAACAAAAATCAGTGTCAATTATTTCAATTAAAATTTCAAAATTAACTAATTTTATAATTTCCCTAATCCATACAGTCTGTATGAGGAAGGGGGAGCATACAAGTTAATTATTGAAATTAATATAAGCCAACTTCCTTCATTCTGGGCTGGTTATTTTCCACAAAATTGAAAACCGATTATAGAGGCACCCCTCCCACATAGTGACTACATTTCTCCTTAAAAAATTAAAAAGTTGACTTGCCTTAATATCACTATATTTAATCTGGTTTAAGTTTTCCTTGCAATTTTCTTCTTCAAAAGCTGGCAAGTTATTGAAGAATACAAATTACGAACGGAACTCGCAATGAAGTAGATGCGAATGCCTATCTTGGAATTCTGCAGGTCTGCATAAATTAAGGCAAGTGCAAGTCGGACTTGCTCATTGAGGGTTTCATACTACCATATATTTACCAAAATATGCCAGGTTCTGGAGGGTGTCACACTGTGTTCTCGATTTTGGCTTTTATAGACATATAATCTATGGTGTACGGACACTTAATCACCCGATAGTTCATCACCTGACGGTTAAACACCGACATTTAATCCTGTCAATGTTTAATCACTTGACATTTAATCACCGGACGTATAATCACGTGATTGTTTAATCACCGACATTTAACCACTAAAAAAAATTTAAGCTAATTTCTGATATGATTACAATCCCACCATCGCCCCAATTGAAAAGTGAAACCATTTTCAAACAGTATCAGAAGGAATAGCCAGAACTACAAACATTGTTGAGGATTGACATTATGGATTACATGCACTTTTTCAATGCTACTATTCGACACTATGGACTTTTAAGAAAGGAATCCAGAAGGATTTACAATTGCAACGAACGGGATTTTTGCAAGGCATCGCAGGTTCACAACCAACTGTGCCAAAAAGATATCGGGTACAAAAACAACGTGTCAAAAATACATCGCAAAGAGATTTTAGTTTACTTGCGATATATATTGCCCATTTATCTTACGTTTGATTAAATTCGGTTAATTTTTACTATCTGCACATTCGCGTGATGAATGAATCCGCAAACAAAATTGTCACGATTTCTGTGACCAATAAAATAAGTACTGTCCATTAATCCTGTAACTGGCCAGGGGGGAACCAACTGCCCCCTGTAATCAAATAGGTTGGGGTATGTATATTTAGGTAAATATGTTGAAACATTAAATGACTGTCCTTTATGGAGAACAGTCCAGCCTGTAATTCCAAACAAAATGTGTTATAACTTTTGAATCATAACTGCTACTTCAAATCTGTTTACAAGAATGAAATTGTCAGAAAATGCTGATGTTATTTGATATATCACATGACCTCCTTTCCATTTAAAAGAATTGACTTAAATTCAAGATAGCTGATTTCAAGATGGCAGCCATGTTTGGCACATACCGTAAAAGATAGACCACCTCAACCATACCTTACTGGAATATTCAGATTTCCCAATTCCTGCAAGGTTTTCGAAAAACCAGGGTTACGCGACTTGACTCTCCCTGTACTTAGAGTTTGAACTACAATCATGCCAAGTTTGATGCTTGTATGTATAACCGTTTTTACGATAGGAAAGAAAAGAGGGGAGGGAAAAAAAAAAGACTTTTTACATTTATTATTTATTATAAAATAAGGACTCTAAAATTAGCAAAGGGTCTACAAAAAGTATGATGACCAAGAAGATCAGTACAAATCTTGCGGTGTCTACAAATTAACATGCAAGGTATGTGGAGCGTTTTACGTGGGATCTACGAGAAGATCATTCAGAATACGGTTTGACGACCATCGCAGATCGTGGGTAAATAGAGATGGTAATTCTGCATTCGCGACACATCTGATTAAAATGAAACACCCGTTCGCCGATATTCAAGAAATTATGACCATTGTCAAGAAAGAAAAGGACCAGAGACGGATCCTCACGTTAGAAACCTTAGAAATCAGAAGACACGTATTAGCAGGAGAGGCATTACTATTGAACAACCAGACAAATTTTATAAAGAACCCGATTCTCGATGTGGTAAACGAAGTAATCAACAGCAAGAATAGTAATCGATCACGGGAACAATAAATATCGATTGTTGAAGTATCGATTATCACGGTGAATATTTTACTCCGCTTATAAGATTCTGTTAATATTATGTTATTTATTGATTTACTTTTGTATTTGTTTAATTTTGTTTTTATTTTTATTTTTATTTTATTTTATTTTCATTTTCAATTATGTTTATTTAACATATCTACACATGGCAATATGAGTCATGATTGTGTATTTTGAACAAATAACATTCCTTGTTAGCCCCACGGTTGAAATTTGCATTTTGATTGGTGGGGCAAATCCATAAATTGTGAACGCAATCAGCCTCACTTGTAGTTGTATTGTTTCCCTGATGATGTAGTTAATACGAAACGCGTAGGCAATATAAGCTTCTACCCTTTGCTAATTTTAGAGTCCTTATTTTATAATATTTATAAGCAAAGTCGACCAGTATGCAGATTCTTGATATTTATTATTTGTTAGACAATCCCCCATAGTAAGATATTCTTTGAAACTTTAAACTGGCTACCTAGTACCGTTTAATGATACAGCCCTTAAAAGGTCTGACGGACAGACAGATAGTGGAGGCATAGTATTAGAGGGGAAGTATGACAACTCTGTACTTGAGAGAAAGGAGACTCCACTTGTCCACAAGAACATTTTAATACACCATGTATGTATACATTTCGGTCACAATGTGGCCTTCTTCAGTATGACTTAGGTTACACAAGTTCAGATACAAGTATATATAAAGAGGAGGGACCAATCAGAATGCAGGGCATCATGTTTGGTTTACACAAAAGAGGGGTAATTTAGGATTGGAGAGGGCCAAATGCCCAATGACAAAATACACTTATGATGAAAAAACATAAATAAATAAATAAATAAATAAATAAATAAATAAATAAATAAATACAGAAGTAAAAAACTTGGGAACAAAAATGAAAAGCTACTGTAAGTGGAGAGGCTCTTATATCAGGAGTGTGAAGTAACAACATTCAGCCTGGTTAAAGTTTTGAAACCAGTGAAGCCCACTGTGACAGGTCAAGTGGGCCTCTTTCATGGTTTAATAATATATCAGGCGGTACTTTAGCTATTTCAAGAGATTCTAAGAAGTTAAGCTTTTTAGGTTCGTCAACACAATGAAGTATCCGAAAATTATCTAATTTCCCAATGTGCCCCGTGGATAAAATGTGCTCAGCGAATGCAGATTTTTCAGGCTTGTAATTTTTGATATAGCTAAAGTGTTCTTTAATGTGGGTACAGATCCTTCTTCTGCTCTGGCCTATGTTTTTACAGTCACACGAGGAACAATTAATTTCATATATTCCCGATTTATCTACTTTACAAATTCCATCTTTCGTGCTGCCTAGTAGGTGTTTAAGGCTATGGCTACCCTTATATGCTTTCTTGAGGCCATATACCTTACATATCTTCTCTAAGCCGCCAGTTAATTTTCGGTTGTAGGGGAGACCTATGAATTTTTCTTTCCCTTGGTTATTCTGGAGTGTCGTAATGTCCTTTAACTTCTTTTTGAGAGCGTGTTTTTTAACCAATTTGTCAATCATATCTTCTTTGTATTCATTGAAGATGGCTGCCTCTTTAATCCGGTGGATCTCCTCTTGTTTCTTATCTTGTACCATGGGAGTGTTCATCATTCTATTGATCATATGGTTGAAGGCTGATAGTTTGTGGCTAAAGCTATGGTTGGATTTGGCATTGATATATGCAGGGACGTAGTTGGGTTTCCTATAGATATCAAATTTGAGTTTCCCTTCATCTCTCAATATTACTAAGTCCAAGAATGGTAAAGCTCTATCTTTCTCTTTCTCAAATTTTTTTTTTTCTGAAATTTCGTCGATCGTGAAATGATGAGCCTGGTTGCTGTTTTGGTGGATTTTTTCAATGTTTTCGTCGTTTCGAGATGATGGACGCCTAGAACGAGCAAGATCTTCAACACTCATCTCACTACTTTCAAAGTGTCGAAGCCACCTAAAAACTTGTGTACGGCTCATAGCATCCTACTTGAATACCTGTTGAAGCATTTGGTAAGCTTCCGTTGCCAATTTTTCAAGCAGGAAGCAAAATTTCAAACACACTCTTTGTTCCTTTAAATCTGTCATAACGATTTCGCAGGCTGCAAACGAGAACAGTTGAGAACAACAACACAAGGATAAAACAAAACCAACATGATCATCGCATGCCCACTAAATAGGAAAATTATAAATCTTTCCTTTAAAATAAGAATATTTTCTTCCCGAACTTGTAGGTTTACAGGCATCTTAAAAATATATTTTGTAAGCCGTTAGTAAAGAATGCGAATGTGCCAAGGAAATAGCTTTAGGGTGGTATCACGGTTTCTCCTCCTCGAGGAAGGAACAAGGTCTCCTCACGTAAGGAATGAGGCGCAAGGTCTCCTCGAAACAATTCCATTCTGTTCAAGCTTGCATTTTCTTTCCCTCCTTTTATGAGGAGTCCTTCAACCTCTCCTCAAGAAAACTAGTTATTGGTTTGAGAGTATTTTTAATGGAAATAGACGAAACTTTGGCGGGGGAAGCGTCACGTTGCTAAGCAACCTACGCTCGTGAGATACTTGAATCTATTTTTAAGTTAGAAATCACAACCAGATGCGAGATTTTGGTTAGCAACCCTTTTGCGAGATGTCCCTTTGTCAATGAATGTTTTCTCCTGACTGATAACTACAACTGATAACTTTTCTTCTAATGGCCGGAAAAAAAGAAAGTTTTTCACTGGTCGAACATAATTGTTGATGGATTATATAATAAAACAAATTTTATTAATAAATTTATTATAATAAAACTAGCTAAACTGGTGCGACTTACATTCGCACAGAAAAAACGAAAGTCATGTGCATGTTTTTGAAGTTTTGCCTATTTGTCTTAAAATTGTGTATCGTTTGGTCATTTTGCCGTTCTAGCTCGCTGAGAGTCGCTTTTCTCTGTTCCGGGAATTTTATTTAATCTACTGCACCTCATATTTTTTCTCATATAAAAAAAAAAAACTTGAAGGGACAGCAACTTCTGCGCTTCTTTGCGTAAAATAATTTGAATTGACTGCCATAATTTATACTTGTCGTTCGGATTTGTCATCTTCACATGCAACTTGAGAACTGGCTTGAGAGAGCTTGGGCCTAATTTCCATTATTTGTTTACGCCAGGACATTTTTATTAAGCTTTATTTAAATTGGCGTGTTTCTTTTTTCTTCAACTATGCTTTAATTAAATTATTAAATAATAATAATAATAATAATAACAACAACAACAACAACAACATCAACAAATTACTTCGCTGGAACATTAATGAGAACAAACAAATTCATTTACATAATCTAAAACGGCGTACTTATAAATTTAAAAATTTAAAACAATCCGGCTACTGGAGCCTTACACATGTAAATATTTTGTAGCTAATTGATCAAATAGTGCTTAGTGCTGTAATGTATATATTAACCTTTTCACTGCGTAATTAAATTGCATTTTTTTCCTGAGAAGATGGAATTATCCACTTTTAGCAGCATAACAAGAAATTTTTTAAGTCCTGTGGGATGAATCAAATTTCTGCAGGTAAAAGTAATGTTATTTTGTGTGGATATATCCGCTTTACGCAGCAAAAGGGTTAAAATCTAAAAAAGAATAGAACAATAAATTATATTATTTCCTCTTTAAAAGCGTAAAAATCCGTTCAGTCATCATGATCATTCTACAGATCATGCAAAATTCCGATAAAGAAAAGGATTACAATTTTTGCCGACAGATGTCGCTTTTATTCATAGGTCGTTTACCGCCGACCTAATTATCAAAATTAACTGTGATTCTTTCTTGTTTTGGTTTATAATCGATGTTCTTAAACAAATAGAATTCTTTCTACACTATTTATTCAGGGAATAGCGGTGAATTTATTTCGTTTAACTCTAAAATATTTAGCGAAGCGGTGTTTTTCCGCTATTGTGAAAAGACTGGGAAGTGACCAGCCAGGAACGACAACAACGCACTGGCTAACCGACTTTTCTCATTTTTTTTTTCTGTTAAATGACAGCCAATCATAAAAAATCTCTATTTCTAAGGCCACTAATCATAGCAACGGACACGACAATAACACTTCCTTATTGGATAGTTTAAATTTCAAATTTCAAAAAGCCTTAAATGTTAACACCTAAGCAAAAACCTTAAATTTGCTTATATAGTAGATAATCACTAACAGGATATAGCTTATAATGTCTGTAATAATATGCAGAAATCTTTTACTAGATTGTGATACGGCCACGATCTCATGATTTCAATTTTTTAATTAAAATTATCTCAAAAGCATCAAACGTAAGGATTGAATATTTGCGATCCAATAAGATTGAAAAAAAAATTGATTATAATAAAAAAAATTGTCTGAAATGCTATAACTTCGGTTTTCATGTGGCGTTTATGTACTTGACAAAAAGAACTGGACAAAACGTAAATGCTTTCAACTGGAAAATTAACAAAGTGAGCATTTTATTGCAGATGCTTTGCTTTATTAGCCACTTCTTCCAAAAATACGTTTAGTTCTGTATTATAATAATTTTTTATTATTTCATTCTACGAATATAATATCTTGTAAACTCCCACCCTCATGCCAACCACTACGTCTTGCCGGGGAAACCTTATATAAGCCGGCCGGCCATCGCTTCCCTAACGCCGTTGCCACTCGCTTGATAACGTTTATCGTCGACTGTGGGAATTCAAGTAGGCCTATATCGCCATATACGATTTGGAAGCAACCTTAAACATAAAAATTTATGTATTTGAAAGAGAGTAACTTACTATTTTTTCTCAAATTTAAATGAGATTTGTTTAATATACTTATTACACAAAAATAGTTTTTTTACCGTTGCGAAGAAACGCAAGGTGATGAGAAGCTGAAAAACGCGGGGAGCCTCCCCCCCTTTGTCCTGCGTTCCACTAATACTGTCGCCGATTTTCCTGATAACTGATACAACAGTTTCTTTTGCCAACCGATATTTCTTCTTGAATTGTTCTTGGTCTAAACGCTTTATAGATTAATGAGATCTCACAATCGCATTTCTCTGAGGAGATCTAAACTATGTCGACGACGGCACCGTCTTTCGAAGCGAGCGAGGACGTCCATTTTGAATTTCCTCGCTCTGAGGAGAAAACGCTCCTTAAAGTAACTGAATAGCTACCTTTAAATGCTGAGGAGGAATCTCGCCTCACTCATCGAAATTTTGCCGTAGTGAAGACGGTAAGGAGAGTTTGGACTTTGAAACTGGATATTCGAGGAACAAACCTTCCTTACCTCAACCTTAAACCGAAGCATGATACCACCCTTAGTCTCTCAAACTTTTGATCGAAACATAACATTCGTCATTTCTAAAAAAAAAACAAAAAAAAGTCCGCATCGCTTACACCGATCTTCAGCAAATTATCAGACTTTCCTTTTGATATCCTGAATCGGTCATAATAATTTTCTGTTAAAAATAAAAAAACCATGCAAGAACCATGACGAAAGCAATGATGTGAAATGTGAATCTATTCAGTTTACAACAGAATGAAGTACCGTATTTATTCTACTATACCGGACTTTGCAAAAGTTCTGTTACACTCTTTACATCCCCCAAAAAATGAACTGCTCATGATTTGGATAATTCCATTTCCACAAAAGGATCAAATAATATATTGGAAATTACGTGTTAACCTCTGAGTGATCCTAATGTCCACGACAAAAGCGATGGAAACGAAACGAGTAGAGATCGCTGCTCTCCTGCGCGCGGGCCACACGAAGTCCGAGATTGCCAAGCTCCTCAAAGTCAGCTGGATGACCATCCACAGAGTTGCGGACAGGCTCAAGAATGGGAGAGACCTTAAAGATCAACCTCGTTCAGGTAGACCTCAAGTCGTCAACCATTTGGCTGTGAGAAAAGCCTTCGAACAAGACCCGGCGCTCAAAATGACTGCGCTCGCAAAGAAAAAGAAAATTTCGGTGTCCACAGTGTCCAGAGCGGTCAAAGAAGAAGGTGGAAAGAGCGGGAGGCCTCTGCTGTCGGATCGGATACGGGAACAACGTCGGGAGCTCTGTCGCCGTCTTCTCAACGACTTGAAGAGTCATGGCGAGCGAATTGTCATTTTCTCTGACGAAAAGACCTTCACGGTCGATCCTGTCGTCAACAAGCAAAACTACTGCGTGGTAAGCTTCGGCCAGGACATCTCCAAGGTCCGCTACGTGTCTACAACCAAGCACCCGGCATCTGTGATGATGCTCGGAATCGTGGCGTCGAATGGCGACAAAATGCTACCCGTGTGGTTCCCAAGTGAATACCGGCTAACGGCGGCTGATTACAAGGACATCCTGGCCACAAAAGTCCTTCCCTGGGTGAAGAAATGCGGACTACATCTTTCAACAGGACGGTGCCCTTGCCCACACAGCCAACACTGCAAAACTGGTTGGGGTCCAACATGACCTTCTGGTCGAAGGGCTTTTGGCCTCTGCAGTTGCCAGACCTCAATCCACTTGACTACAGCGTGTGGGCGCATGTCGAGGGGAAGGCCTGCAAGGTCCGTCACCGCAACGTCGACGAGTTGAAAACATCTGTCAACCATGTGTGGACCAGAATGAGGAAGGACTACATTCGCAAAGTTTGGCCTCGTCTGGAGCGGGTTCTTGATGCAGATGGTGGCTACATTGATTAAATGACTAATTACAATGTTATTCTACATGATGGCACAATAAAAACATGTCTAACTGCATCGTGAACATC
>JAHWFO010015056.1:228432-259168 GCA_023313115.1 Rhysida immarginata
GCATTTCAAACGAAGTTTTATCCAATATTAAATATACATTACAGAAAAGTTTTTTGCTTTTTTTTCTCAATTTCCTAAAATTGCATATAATAATCTGGTAAAACCAGGACAAATTTGCCTTACATTTTGAACTTTATTACAGATTTCACACAAAATAATAGTTGCTAAACCATGTCATGGATGAAAGAAACAGGATGGATGACTCCTATGAGTCGTGCGTGAGCTTTTTTTCAGTGGTGCCCTCTGGATTCTTAAGTGAATAATACCATAGTCAACAAAGATAACATTGGCTATGACAATACCGAAACGTTTGGTCAGAGAGCAATAATGGCTTGTTTCGCTTCACATGGTTTCTGTTTATACAGCTGTTAAGAGGAGAAAAGCATGGCAGCCTATCGCAGATAATACGAGTTCTTTTGAATTTTTTTATTATTTTATTGAATTAGTTTATTGAAATATGTAATATTAAAATTACATGCGATTCTTTAAATATTTTAATTATATACGTGTAAAGATTTGCTTTAAAAATTACATTTAAAATTACATTGGAAAATATTTTTTCCTTAAATCATTTCTGTACACATGATCTAAATTTATATTGTAAGTTCCAAAGAAATCACAACTGTTTCTGGTCTCCTTGCAATACGTCAACAATAATCATTAGCCTATGGACACAACGCCACCTGTTTCTAGGTGGTGTTGATGGACAGCGATTCCTCTTCTCCCTAAGCAGACGACAGATGCTAGTTTTCATGCAAAAATCCAGAGGTCGCTCTGAAATCAAACTTGCTATGGAAGTATAGGGAGTCATCCATGACCATGTGCTCATAGGCATCTCAGCTTGGCAGCCATCTTAAGATGCTGGGAAAACCCGGAATCTTAGTGGAAAGGGAAACAAATAGCACAGGTTTTTGTAACAGCGATTGAAAATATCGTTTGCTTATTAAAATTTAAAATTTGTCTTGGTTTTATCGAAATATTATTAAAATTTTAAAAAGCAAACGATAGGGGACGCTATTCCGCATTTTTACTGATGTTTACTACTAAACGATCTTTATAAAGATGCCAAGATAAAATGTTTGAATTATCTTTCAAATGGATATATTTTGCATGGCAGACAATTCAAGAAAATGCAACATGAAATGTTTTTGTGAAAGCAGGAATTACCCCTTTTATAGATGATTCAATCAGGAGAATCAAAGTCAAGTAAGAAATTGTAATTAGGTCTTAACAATGAATTGCTTACTGAAATGATGAAAGGATTTTAAAAGAATTTTGCTCTGATAGAGACGTTTTCGATTTTGAAAGATTTTATATAAATTTATTTCTGATATAATGTAATTTTATACCGCGTGTTTCAAAAATAACCGGTATATTTGAAAAATCAATAAAAACTAAACTGGCAGTGATAGAAATACACCGTGTTGCAGTATGCTTGGGACAACAGTAAATTTTCAAGCAGACAAACTTTCGAAATTACAAACGGTGCATTTCTATCGCTGCCCGTTTAGTTTTTATTGATTTTTCAAATATACCGGTTGTTTTTGAAACATCCGGTATGTAATGAATAAATGTTTTGATAATTAATTTTGAAAAATTCACATTTCTTCATTTTATGGAAGTATAAAAAGTCTAAAGCTTTTTAAAAACCACACAACCATAATGCACTGCGCATTTGAACAAATATGGCGGAGCATTCCCTGTTGCTGAATTGCATATCTTAGGTATATAAATTGCATATAATACACGGATGCGTATTTTATACGGAAATTTTTCCAAAATTTCGCAAAAACTTAGATGCGTATTATATACCGAAAGTTACGGTAAATAATATAAATAGGCATCTTCCTCAGATCGACGCTATTTAAAGTTGCCATCTTTTTCAGCAGTTATTTTCATATTAGCTTTTGCCAATGGGAAATTAAAAAAAAAAGCTATTAAATATACTGTATAATGAACTGTACATTGTTTATACTTTATAATTAAAGCATTGTGATGTATATTATATGCTAATCTTGTTTAAAATTCATCAGGACAGAATGCAACTTTCAGATCAAGACAGTTTTGAAGTTACCATCTTTTTTCAGAAGTTACTTTCGTATTAGCTTTTAGTGACCAGATATACAAATAAAAACTTAATTAATGTAATGTACAATGAACTGTACATTGTATATACAGTATAATTAAAGTATTGTGATGTACATTATATGCTAATTTCATTAGAATTTCATCAGCCCAAAGTTCATTTGACCCCCCCCCCTCCCCCCAAGTTGTTGCAGCACCACTATTATACTCTTGTATAATGCGGTCCCACAAATTTAGGTGCTATTTTAGGCCAAAATTTTTTGCATTATTGTAGAATAATTATGGTAAAGATAGCAGGTGGATCGTGACGTTAAATCGAAGAAAACCAATCAAATCATTTTGAAATTCTGTGTGGTTTCGTGTTTGTAAAATCAAATTTAATAATATTTTAAGTTATCAGCATTTTTGACTGTGATTTTCATGTTCAGCATATCCAAATCTAAAGAAGAAAAAAAAATGCGATTATTATTCCATGCATGTTCCCAGTTTATGGCTGGCCCCCTAATATTTTTTTAATTTTGTAAGAATAATAATAGCTCATGTTTAAAGTCTCATATTGTTTACTTTTTTTTTTGCAGAAGAATATGTGCGTATAGCACTGAAAAGAGATAGAATGATTCTCCTTCATTGGTATTACACACCTGATAGGTAAAAGTATCAGCCCTTATAATTAAATTTTGTATGTGTATAAGGGTCGTAAAAATGAAAACAAAAATTTGTGTGGGGGGGAAAAAAAAAAGACTCGTAGGATCGTAAGTTTTTGTTTTCAACAATTGCGAAACCCCACGTGCAAATTGAACAATAGGTTGCAAGTGTTGCATCACGTGTTAAAGAACGATAGCTCGCGCTTTGAAGCTCTGCAAGTGATCGCTTCATCTAAACAACAAAATGGAGTCAATGAAACTGGAACAGAGAGCAGTAATTCGTTTTTTGACATGTGAAGGAGTTTCAGTTTCTGAAATTCATCGTCGTATGCAAAACATCTATGGAAATGACTGCCTAACCTTCACTCGTGTTTGGGCATGGAGCAAGAGGGTTTCGGAGGGACAGTCATCATTGCAAGATGATCAACGACCTGGACAAACAAACCGTGCCATCAAGGATGATTCCAAAGCCAAAATTGACGCTGTCTTAAAGGAAAACAGAAGAGTGACAATTGATGTCGTGGTTGCTAAAACTGTACTGTGTTGTGGAACTGTTCACTCCATTATCAGGAACCATCTGCACTACAGAAAAATCTGTGCACAATGGGTCCCACATCATTTGACATCAGAACAACTTGGAGTTCGAATGGCCATGTCCCTGCAACATTTGACTCGCTATGAACAGGAAGGAGAGAGTTCTCGACAGAATCGTTACAGGGGATGAAACCTGGTGCTTTCATTTCCAGCCCGAAGCAAACTTCAAAGTCATCAGAAAAGCATTATGGGTCACCACCCCCGAAAATATCAAAAGCAACCGCAAACAGCACGGGGAAGGTGATGTTGACCGTGTTTTTTGATCGCAAAGGCCCAATTTTACTGGACTTTCTTGAAAAAGGCACCACAGTTAACGAAGCACGATATGGGGAAACATTGAAGGCACAGCATGCTGCCATCAAATGCAAGCATCCTGGACTTCTTAGGACTTCTTACATAAGGAGTGCTTTTTCTCCATGACAACGCACGTTCTCACACCTCGAAATCAATGGTAGACTTCATCAAAAAGTTCAACTGGGTAGCAATGCAGCATCCACCTTACAGCCCTGACTTATCCCCATGTGCAGCTTTCATGTGTTTGGGGATCTCAAGAAACATCTGAAAGGCCGCAGGTTTCAGTCGGACGATGAAGTGAAGGAAGAGGTTTTGGAATTGTTCCACACTCAACTGAAAGACTTCTTCCATAAAGGAATTACACACCTTGTAACTCCTTGTTAGACAGTGGGATAAATGCCTTAACGCATTTGGAGAGTATTTTTAAGTTCCTTGTATACACTTTGGATAAAAAAAATAATTTTCGTTTTCATTTGTACGGCCCTTATATAATTTAAAAATTCAAATTAGATATCATTAAGGGAAAAATTTATTAAACATAAATTTAAATGCAGTACAGGTCATAACAAATAAAGTGGACAAGGGTTCAAGTTTTAGTAGCAACAAAGGTTTTATTAATCCAGATATATTTAGGTAGCTATACAGTAGATAAAATGTGAAAATGTCTCTACCACTGGCAGTGGGATCACTACTTGAAATGACAGGATTTATTAAACCTTTTTTGCAATAGAAACCTGGAACCTTGTTCATTATTAAGGTGCTGATGAAACCATTTAATCTTGACTTCTTTAATTCAAGAAGTCTACTTGATTTAACTAGGTGATTCTACTTGGAGCCCTTTCAAATCAAATTAATAATATGCAGGTTATTCAGACGTTAATAAGAGCTTTACCGGAAGCAATGTAACAAAGCAAGTTTGCATTGCTTGCAGCAGGGAGGAGGACCCCCATTAAAGACCCTGCTTGCAGGAAAGCTGTCAGCCCTTCACTGGAGGAGGAAGCACGTAAGAGCTTTACCGATGGAAAAATGACGACGAGGGCATGCACGTATGAAGATGGTGATCTGTGAAACTCCGCACATCGCATGGCAAACAATATGCGAGGAACAAGTACTGAAGATATTTCTATTACTTATTAGCATTTATTATTCGAGCAGATCACCACAATCATAACAAAATATTTAAAGTTTAACCTGAAATGAAGTAGGTATCACCAGACACTGTACAGTTTGTGATCGAAACATTTGAGAGATTGGAAGATGGAAGATTTCATACGACTTTCGATTGAAAATATCAAACAAGTGGAATTAATGGCATGGAAGTACTACGAGCTTTGGAAAAGGTCTCAAAAATTTACAAAGTTGCTTTGTATCTGCCATGATGACTTTAGAAAAATATTCCGGATGCCTAAGGAATAGGGGAAGAATTGGAGTACAGCCCACAGCTCTGGCCAGCATGTAGAGAACTTAATTTATATTTTTTAAATCATTAATAAAACTACTTCTTAATTTGTTCTACTTCAGAAGAATGAAACGTGGTGCAAGAACTTGCCTCCAATCTGGAAGACCGTCACTTTCAGAATTTAAGGAGCATCATTATGCTTCTAAAAAGAGGCCATGAAAATGGGAATCTATTTCCTTCCACAAAGCGACAAAAAGCATGTCGAAATCAAAGTCATTCTGTCTCATGAGTAAAGCATCATTAATAGTAAATTATTAAGAGCTATAAAGGGTCATCATTGCTCATTGATTTTCTTTGTTATTAATTTATTCCTCGTTAAATTATATAAATTCAAATAAACTAAGTTAAGTAAGATGTTGATAGCCAAATTGAAAGTAATAAATCATAAAATATACCAGATTTAAATTTTTGATGTTTTTTTTTTTCTTTCTTTGTTTATATCAGACACAAAAGTCCTTTTGGGCAGGTGGTTTCCCTGATGTTGTGTTCTTGAGGCCATACTGCAGTCTTTTGGGGTCTTTTCTTCGATGTTCAAAATTATTTTTGAAACCTAATGTTTCCTTCTCAGGCGATACTCCTTTAAATCTCATACAACTAAGGTCCCCGTTGAATAGATTATTTTTATGATGTTCCTATGTTTGATGTTACTTTTTGGATGGTTTAGTTTAATGGAGGAATCACAAATAAATGCTAGGTGATTGGCTTTGTACATGATATTATTTCATCAAAATTAATGTAGTTTTTATAAGATTACATTTATAAATATAAAATAATAAGTATAATAAATAAACTTTTCAAACCTTGTTTTTGGGTTCATCATCACGATTTTAAGTTGTCAGATTACTTGTTGTTTAAATATTGTAGAATTTTTATTTGTTTGTTTGTTTTGTTGAGTTTTTATGTATACTCTTCAACGAAAGTTTGATGGGTCGTGTCCAATTATTTTTCAAAGTAAAATTAACTATGTCTAACAATTGAAATTATAAATTTAACTGGACATAGGAGGGACGTTCAAATTTGATCTGGACATTATTTTTTATAAAATAAGGAAACTACAAAACACACACATATGCACACCTGTTATTTGTAAAAGAATTCTCCTTCCATCTCTACACATTTTTTCCAGCGTTCTGGGAGCATCTGGATACCAGTTCTGTAGAATTCTTCAGGCTGATGTCGAAACCATGTCAGGACAGCCTTTTGCACTTCCTCATTGCAGTCGAACCTCTGCCCCCCAAGAACTCTTTCAGTGTTCCAAAAAGGTGATAGTCGCAAGGGGAGAGACCCGGTATGGAGGACGTGGTAAGATGTCCATTTGAGTTCCGTCAGTGTGTCAGTGGTCCATAGTCAGTTTGGCTGCATGTGGTCTGGCAGAAAACAAACATCACTGGTAAGGAGTCTTGGTCGCTTTTTCCTTAGTGCCAGCTTCAGGGACGTCCTCAAAATGTCACAGTGCTAGAAAATCGACATGAATGATACCCTTAATGTCCCAGAATACAGTCGTCATCACTTTCCTTGCCGATAGTGTCATCTTGAATTTTCTGGGTCGTGGTGAGTCAGTTTGTTGCCATTCCATGCTCGCACACTTGCTTTCAGGAGTATGGTGATGTTTCCATGTCTCGTCGGTGGTCACAACACACCTTAGGAAGCTCTCACTTTCCCTGTCATATCGCTGCTGCGCCGGCCATGTGGTCGAGAGGTCTAGGGCGTAGGCTTTCTAGTTCTCGAGGCCGCCTGGTCGTGGGTTCGAATCCTGCCGTGGGCATGCAGACTTGCCAATTTCTACGTTTTACACGTAAAATTTAAGCTTTTAATACCATTTTATGTTTTTACGCTTTATATAAAGGATTTTAAGTTTTTTTATAATTTCCCAGTTGGGGAAATGTTGAACTCCTCTCTTACATGAATAGGCGATGGAACACATTATTATGGAAATTAAATCCTTAAAATAGGACTATTTTTTCCATCATGCATTAGGCCACTGCATCGCGTATCATTTCAATGTTTACTACCTCGTACAAGTTGCATTATCTCTGTAAAGATGCATTTTCGGACTCATGTTTATAGGAAAAATTTTGTTCCCCGCTACAAACTGTACATGCTATTTCATTCTTGACTTACCTTTCTGAATCACCCTGTATAAATTTGCATAGGCCTAATTATAACGTGAAGGATTTTACTCTTTTTATTTTCTGAAGGTTGGCAGGTCTGGGCATGGATGTCTGTGTCTGTCCTGGGCTGCGTACAGATATAACTTGTGTAAAAAGGCGCAAAATGACCTTAGTAGTCGACGCAAAAATTTCTAATAAACCAACCAATCATATCACTGCAGCAGCTTGTAACAGATTTCTAGCCGGGTGGTTTTGTGATCCTCGGAGAGTTGCTTAGGGATCCATCTGGTACAGATCTTGTTGAATTTCAGCTTATTGTGGATGACGGTCTCCACACTGCCAGTGCTGATGTTCAGTATTGAAGCCGATTTTCAGACATAAATCCGCCTGTTGTCTCTTATCAGCTCATTTGTTCGTGTGATGATGCCATCATTGACAGCAGTTGCTGGCCTGGTCTTATGAGGTTCATTGCCAGTGGATTCTCGCTCTACTTCAAACTTTTGACACCAAGCAAATACGGATGATCGAGACAAACATGACTCGGTGAACTGTCTTTGAAGTCTCTGGTGAATTTCAGATGCTTTCACACTTTCGTTGTGGAGAAACTTGATAATTATTCGTTGTTTCACTTTGGTCGACACATTGCTGTCCACCATTTTGTTTAAACAAATAATCGGTTGTCATGGCAACCAGATGAGTGGTGCTGCATTTGCATGACAGGCGGTAGTTGCCATCCCAACAGTGAAAGTTTAGATTTTTACAACAATGAAAGTTACAAAATTTAAAGTCCAGGCCAAATTTGAAAGCCCCTCGTATTTTTAACTTTTTGTAACTTGCTTCATTGTTCTAAAGTTATTTAAATAATTGACTGTAACTGATATTTCAATAAAATTGCTTCTTGATTAAATTATTTTCTTTGGATTTTATGAATAAAGTTTTCCAAGTTTGAAAATGGCACGCGGTAAATTGCGATTTTTCAGGGTTCTATTGCCTTTAGAAACAAGGGATAAGTGATTTTTTTCAATAGGCCTTGGGCCAGTGATCATTTGTATGTCCATCGGAACATTTGGCATACTGTAACTATGATACAGTGCAGGGTCAAACCATGCCTCCAACGTAGGCAAATTGACCAAATCGGTTGGTTCCTTTTGCATTAAGTTCTCAGGAACTTATGGGCGGTTCCTGAGACATGAGTTTTATACCAAGCCAGCCATTTCTATGCTTTAAATGCTTGGCAAACAATACTTGGCAAACAATACTCTTTTTTACTATACATTCTTAAGGCATTAACCTAAAAGGCATTTTTTTTTTCGTTCAGAAATCTTTATCCGTTGTCCTTAAGGTAAAAGACCCTGATCGAAAAGGGGAGTACCAGCTCCCTCATTCCATCTTCCTCAGCACGTTTAAACATTTTCCCAAAAGATTTTGGCATGCGAACAAATTCACTCTTTTTTACAAGGGAGAGAAGACATTGGCAGGAAAAGATTGATGATGAGAGATAAAGAGACAGTGATAGTAGACTAGCAGAAGAAATGGCCCTGAGAGATCAGATGGTGGTAATGGGAAAAACTGAAGGAGGCAATGACAAGAGAGAGGGAGACACCGACAATGGCTGGACATGGAATTTCATTATTTTGCCAGAATATTACTTAATTTAAATAATTTGAATCTATATAATATAAAGAGAAATGATTAATAACGCAGAAAATCAATAAACTATTAATACTCCATAACAGTTTAAATCACTTCATAAAGAAATTCCTAATATTAAAACAGAATTTTCAATATCAATGTTTATTAAAATTTCCATTATGAAAAGGCATGATGAGCTTATATAAAAAATTTTTTGTTTTTAATTACATTATTCATGATTAATAGTAATTGCCATGAGTAAATCGTGAACAATCCTTTTATTTTAAATTTTCAAACCTTTAATAAACGCAAATAATAATAGCTTACCATCCCCTTGTTTGTAACATTCTAAAATGTTGGCATTTGTACCAAATGATTTCAAATTTGTTCCTAAATAAATTATCTTTAAGAAATTTAATTTTTTTGTCTCTGTTTATTTTTTTCATATTTTTATTTTTTCTCCTCCAAATCTATTAATTGCCGTCATAAAGCGTGTGACCTAAACAGTCACAGAGGTGGTGTTTTTTGTCCTCAACACTATGACCTAAACAGAGGTGATGTTTTTTCTCCTCAACACTATGACCTAAACAGAGGTGGTGTGTTCCCTCTGAAGGTTGGTGGCTTTCCTGCAATGCTAACGCGCTTTGCTACGTTACTTCTGGTAAAGCTCTTACGAAATATATAGTCGCTCTTCAGACCAACACAGAGAAGAGAATTCTGAAGGAGACAAAAATGGTCAAAATACCGTAATTTCACATGGATATTCGGTGGATTATCTGTATTTTTTTTCATCTGAAAAATGGCTCAGCGGATTATCCAAGGGGTGGATTATTGGGGAAAATGGGTAGAAATATTTCCTAATTGCTATAAATTACAGTTGAGGACCACGAATCTGGAGTTAGGTTCGGTTACTTGGGGGTGAAGGGGGGGGGGGGGGTAAATTCATTTCGATCTCAAACATGGATTATCTCAACTTTTTGCGCTTTACTTTTAATACATTAACTTTTTTATATACTTATTAAAAGTTTCATGCTAACCGTAGATTGAATCTCCTATCTTTTTAATGTCTATCTGTAAAATCCGCCACAATGTTGTGAAACAAGAAGCAATCGACAGGTAAAATGGCGATGTGATGATAGTGAAAATTAACCAAAAAATTATAATGAGAGAAAAATAACATTCGTTATTGTAATTAATTTTCGACATCACCCATGTAATGTGTACAAAATTAATGCTAAACGTTTAGGGAAGACAAGAACCCCCCCCCCCAAAAAAAAACAATAAAAAACAAACGAACGACGAATACTGAAACTTATGACTGATAAAGAACGTTTAATATTCGCAGAAGTTGCTTCGTTTCATATTTGTTGAATAAGATTTAATTAGTTTTAATTAAAATTCATTAATAAATTATATTCACAGTGCACAATTTTTTCTTTTAGAGTTTTGAGTATTTTTGATGATTTAGTGCATTTTCGGAGTAGACTCGCAATCTCCAAGAATGTATACATTCCGATAGGCCTAACCGCCTATGAATTGCTGCACTTTTAAAACTTTGATTTAACACAGACCCTAATTGAATTTTCCTGCAATTTCTAACACTCTTCTGTTGAAGTAAAAATAATACACAATTATAAATGAATTTATTTGATAATTCTTAGAAACATCGGAAAGAAAATTTGGGCAGTGGCTATCCAACATGAAGAACTCTGACTTGAACGGAAAAACACAATTTTTTTTTAAACATTTATAATTCTTAAGTTAAATATTAGCTACATTCAAAAACTCCGTGTTAGTCGTGCTAATCGTGTCGTGTTGCTAAAATCTGATGTCACTTCCTGCACGAACCGTGTCCCGTGTTGCAAAACGCTTAGCACGGAACACAGGCTTTTTACGTCTGTGTTCGTGTTAGTTCTCTAGCACGACATTGGCGCGCATGCTCATTGTGGCATTCATCATCTCTCTCATGAAATCCGTAATGGTGGGAAAACATTGTTAAGGGACATTGTTAGCTCTAAAACAATACAAATCATAAACGTGCAAGTAATCACAAGCTACATTAAAAAACTCCGTGCTAGTCGTGTTGCTAAAATCTGACGTCACTTCCTGCATGAACCGTGTCCCGTGTTGCAAAACGCCTAGCACGGAGCACAGGGTTTTTTCGTCAGTGTTCGTGCCCAGCCTTCTCTAATCATGTAGGCTGTGGTTCGTGTTAGCTCTCTAGCAGGACATTGGCGCGCATGCTCATTGTGGCATTCCTCATCTCTCATGAAAAGCTGTAATGGCGGAAAAATGTCGCTTCCCTGAATATTTTATAGTTAAACGAATTAATTGCGCCATCATCCCATGATTAATTAGTGTAGAAGGAACTCTATTTGTTCAAGAACATCGGTTATGGAAAGCAGAAAAGTTATTTTTGATAATCGGATAAGATTGGGTCGAAAGTAAACTGCCTATCGCTAATAGCTCCACTATCTCCATCTGGCGGGGAAATTGTAACCACAATAATTAGGACAAGACTTACTGGATGCTAACGACCTGTTCATTTAGCTGATTTCCATTGTTGTTTCAAGCAGACTAAACAATACCGCCTAGAGAGAAAGCCTGCTCACGGAAAAATCGTACATTGTTACATCACCTACGGTAGGGACAATTTCGTGCTTATTATTGATAGAAATATGATCAACAATACCCTACCGTGGGTAATGTAACAATGCTCTGCCTGATTGGTCTCAACCACAGTCTACAGATATTCATAGTTATCGAGCTCCATTGTTAAAATGAAGCTAAAGTTTCTAGCTCCCGGTAGGGCGGGAACTCTATTGAAAAGTGGCGCTGCATGTACAATCTGCCCAGCTGCGCCTGCAGCGCCACCCTATCGGCAGACAGAAATTTCATTTTCGTATCCAGTTTCAATGAAAATCTCTATCGCAGGTTGCAGTCAGGAATAGTGCGATCTATGTGGCACCTGGCGCGATCTGTTTTCCTTAGCTTCTCGAAACAATGGAAAATTGCCGAAGCTCGATGACCATGAATATCTATAGACCATGGCCTCAACTCAAGTGGCAGCACAAATCGTGCTCGACAGCACAGACAACACGAGCACATTCAAAAATTAACCTTGTACGGATCGTGCTATAGCTTAACACGACTAGCACGGAGTTTTTGAATGTAACTACTGAGAATTTACATTGGTTATTAATTAGAAATGACATTCCGAGCTTGGATTGGAGATTGAATGTTTGAGAAATTTTGAGAAATATTTGTAATGAACCACTTTTTACACAGTGGGATTATTTAGGCCTTGAACTCTCCGATATTCCGCAGATTTTCTGAGAAGCGGATTATCACAGAAAATTTTTCCAGGAAAGGTGGTTTTCTTTATCCTGCGGATTATTTGTGTGAAATTACGGTAGAACTTTATACAGGGTGTTCGTAAAGTCTCCCTGCAGCGAAAAACATAAATAGTAAAATATAGCACTTTATTACGTTGGGAATGAACTATATTAAGTGGTGAGGGTACGCAAAAGTTTCCAGAAGATGTTGAAACTGCGTTCTGTCCATGCACTTATTTCGATGGGAATTGTCATTTTCCACTGCGGAGAGATTTTATGGAGACCCTGTATAAGGTGCATTTAAGATGTTCGGTGAATGGAAGCATAAAACAAATAAAACAAAACATGGAAGCAAAATACCTTTATTTGCCCTCAAAGTAATATCCGTTGGACAAAATACACTTTTGACATTGTTGATAAAGCTCTTGGAATGCCTCAGCGAAGGCCTCTTTTGGGATCTATTGGAGCACAGATGTCACATGTTGTCGGATATCTGGTTAGTATGCAAAACGTGTGCCCTTCAGCTCCCCGTTGAGGCGAGGGAACAAAAAGAAGCCTGTAGGCGCTAGATAAGGCAAGTAAGGTGGATGTCCAATAATGGTTACACGGCGTTGGGCCAAGAAGTTGCGTACACGGATCGTTGTATATGGGCGTGCGTTGTCATGCAACTGACTTCAGTTTCCAATCCTGTAAATATGTGGGCGAACGAGTCTGATGCGCAGCAGTAAGCACTTCAAAACAGCTTTGTAGAAATCGGCGTTGAGGGTTTACCCTTCCATTTGATGTGAGTTTTTGTACACACGCCGTTCGACTGCCCGTAATAGACTAACCTGCGTCGGTTTCTTGCACTCCTTGCAACCTGCCGTCCATCCATTGGTATTGAATTTGTTGTATTACTTCATTTTGACCCAATTCCTCTAGCAGTCCTATTAGCCATTTTCCTTCACACACACCATCGTAAATACTCATAAGCTCCGATTCCTTCGTTGATAATGTTACCATGCGTTGTTTATTGGTTTTCCAAGATACTAACGAGTATCCAAATTTCACAGTATATCCACTGAACGACTTTCAATCTTTTGTTTGTGCACTAACTAGCATCTGAACTTATAATAAGCACTCCTGTATCCTTTGTGATTCTTAGTTTCATGTTTTTTTTGTACCCTGAAGATAATGTAATACTCTTTTTAGGGCTTGAAAGTGTATCTCTCTTGGATCTTTTGATTATTGTGACATTTTACTTAAGTTGTATGCTAAATCCGGTCGTGTGCTAGTCACTGGATAGTTCAAGCTTCCCAAAATCTCTTGATAAAATGTTTCATCTATTTTCGGTGAATTTTCACAATTATCAAGTTTAACACCTAATACTCGTTTAATATTTCGTTCAGCTTGTTGAACCAGCCTCTTCCAGCCTCTGGCAATCCATATAAGCTTCCGGTTATTCTCAAGACATGTTCTCTATCTATTTCCATGAGTACTTCTTTCTTATTTAGCATTAAGATAAGCTGTTTCAACATCAACTAGTTTCATTGTATAATTATTCATAGCAGCAATAGATAACAATACTCTGAACGATTCTGCTTTCATGACTGGTCTACAGGGTGTTTCAAAATTATGTACAATAAATTTAGTGACATATTCTTCAGGTCAAAAGAAGGCGAAAATGTTCTATAGCACTTTGTCTGGAAACGATTTATTTACGCGATACAGCCAACGAAACCCGTGGCTCCAAATTACAGGAATTGTTCAAAGTGCCCGCCACCAGCTCGCACGCACGCTTCGGCTTGTTACATGAGCGACCGTCTGATGTCATGGAAGAGTTCGTCGCCAGCATTACGAACGGTTTGGCATGCATTTTCAATTCGTTGTCGCAGATCCATAATGTTAGGAACTTCTGTGCTGTAGACGATCGTTTTCACATGACCCCACAGAAAAAAGTCCAAGGGATTAAGGTCGAGTGATCTTGCAGGCCAGGCTACCGGTCCACCTCGACCTATCCACCGAATCGTGTATGCAGCATTAAGGTGTGCTCGCACAACATGGCTGAAATGTGCTGGAGCGCCATCATGCATGAACCACATGTTAGATCTTATCAAAAGAGGAACATCTTCCAGTAATTCTGGCAATGCATTCTGCAGAAACAAAAGAAACGTTCGCCCAGTCAATCGTGGCGGCAACACATAAGGGCCAATTAAATTATTTCCGACAATTCCACACCAAATGTTCACGGAGAAACGCTCTTGATGCGCTCGAGCTCTGGTAACATGCGGGTTAGCATCTGCCCAATGGTGCTGGTTGTGAGAATTTATGATTCCTGTCTGGGTGAAGGTTGCTTCGTCCGTGAAAAGTATCTGGCTGAGACAACTAGGGTCTGCAGCATGACGACGACGTATCCATTGGCAAAATCGTTGTCGGTGTGGATAGTCCGTTGGGTTCAGTGCCTGAACCAGTTGCAGGTGGTATGGATGCAAAAGCTGACGGTGAAGAATGCGCCAAACAGATGAGTGCGGAATGTGTACCATGGAAGAAATACGACGGGTGCTTGTCTGTGGTTCATCATGTATGATGTCAATTATCACATCCTCCTCATCCGGAGAATGTGCTACAGGCCGCCCTTGTCCTGTTTGACGGCCAAAGGAACCACGCTCCCTCAAATGTCTATCGACAGATACAAATGTTCGGTTATTTGGCAAACGTCTATTCGGAAAGCGTTCTTGGTAGAGTCTTCTTGCTTCCACAGCATTTCCGTCCGCAAGACCATACATTAGGTGCATGTCAGTGTATTCTGCACTGGAATACATGTACATGACTTTTTTTTACGTAAATCGTAATGCGTATGTCAAAGCACGCAAATGTTCTGAAATTGATATTCCTAGTGGATGTACAGTAGTGAAACTACAGTAATGGAAACAACCGTACACAACTAATGGAACCACCCTAAAGTAGGTTTAAATGGAACAAACCACTCAACCTAGTGTTGGGTCGAAACACTGGAACTGCTAAAATATCGTCCGCTAACTACCGTGCTTCCCTACTGTATGATATTGGATTACTCGCAAACAAATTGTTTCCAGACAAAGTGCTATAGAACATTTTCGTCTTCTTTTGACCTGAAGAATATGTCACTAAATTTATTGTACATAATTTTGAAACACCCTGTATAAGAGTCATTGTAATCTCTTCCTATTCGTTGTCTGGATTCATCAGCTACCAGTCGAGCTTTATTTTATTTTATTTTTTTATTTTATTTATTAGTACTGGTAATCCTATACGCCCATGCAGGGCCTGTTTGGCCTGAGGCTGACGAGTTGGGTCCCTGGATGGACCTGGATAGCCGGGGGGGGGTGGAGGTCGTGAATCACGGATGGTCACCCCTCCAGTGATTAGCCGTGCCCGGTGTTGCTTAGCTTCACAGAAGTTTTTTCAGTGAAACCCCCCCCGGCCCCGCCCCCCCCCCCCCCCCCCCCCCATTTATATCTTGTAATTCCTTCATTTGTTTTAATTGAAAAAACATCCATTTACTTTTTATGATATCCTGGTCTTTAGGTCTTTTTACTACTTGCCACACTTCATGTTCTTGTAATGAATTAAGTTCTCTGTCCATAGCTTCTTTCCATTTATATGAAGAGTTTGATCTTAACACATCATTATAATTTTTAGGAATTTCTTCTTCTTTCTGAATTATATTTACAGCATATTTAGGATTTGGCTTCCTTTCTCTAGAAGACCTTCTAGCTCCCTGTCTCAAAAGTTTCTGTTCATTTTCCCTTCTTTCGCATTCCCTTCTTTTTTTCAATACTTCATTGGTATCTCCACGTTTGCGACCTCTTCTTATATAATTATCACTTGCTTCATCTTGTGAAATTTCCTCTTTATTTTCCTCACAGACTCCTTTTGTTTTGACAACAATTCATCATCATGGTCAGTAACTTCATTTACTGCCCTTTCTGGAATATAATCTTGTTGCCCAATATCTGTGGAATGAACTGCAATATAATTGGCTTGTGAACAATGCATATATGCATAGAAAAACATAAGAATACATGAAGTGTAGCATTTTATTTTATTCAATAACAGATGGTTTAAAAAAAGATAAAAAAAAATATGAAAAAAACAACAAAATGAGAGTCCTACCTAGTCTTAAACGTTTTCTTGCTGGACAGATTTGGGACTTTTCTGCTAGAGTTAGAACTTTGTTACGATCCTTGATTATGGTGGATAGTGTAGTCTTCGAAATTCCGAAATGTTTCGCAACGTCTACCTGTTTTGTGCCTTTGTCCACCTCTTTTCCTTTACTGACAACTGTTTCCTTCTCCGTTTTCTGCCATTACAATTTGTAATCTTTCTGTGAATTGTTGAAATGATGCTCCGACTTAGACGGTTACAAAAAATTCCCTGACTTTTCCCGGTTACATAAAATTCCCTTATCTTTCCCGTTTTTTCGGTCGCTAATCACACTGTTACATAAAGCTAAAATTAAAATAAACGAACACATGATGGTATGATCTTACCGTACTGAAGATGGGCAATCGTCCATCAAGTGAAGCTTTCCACTCTAATTGCTGCACAAATTGGGTCCTGGCTGAGTAGCATGCAGAGATTTCCGTGTTTATATATGCTACACTGACCAACCAATAAAATGTGAACTCTGCTTAATTAGCTCACTGGCCCAGTTGCAACTTTCGCATGGGCTGTATTGACCAATCAGAGCACGACATTCGAACGATGTATGTTGTAATGAAGTGATAATTTAACCAAGGGAACGTAAAATTTGTCCGTTAATGCGAGGTGCACGTTAAAGTGAGGTACGTTATTCTGAAACTTTTTAGCATTAACATGCCTACATTTCAGCCGGAAATTTTAAATTTGTACATTATTCTGAAATGTACGTTAATGTGAGGTACGTTGTAACAGGATTTTACTGTACTCTCTTAATGACGTATTAAGAAATTCAATTCCATTGTCTGATCTAATCGTTTTGACACGTTTCCCTCTCTCGGTTTTCCTTCTCTCGATTATTTCTTTTAACTCCTCAGCCACTTCAGTTTTCCTATGCAAAAATTTTACAAAAATTCTTCTACTAAATTCATCGACGACTACCATTATATATTGACTACCACCAATAGATTGTATTCTCATTGGTCCGCATAAGTCTACATGCAGTCTTCCAAAATTTGTGAAGCTTTTTCCACTATTGTTTCTTTGAATGGCAATCTTGTGAATTTTCCCTGTATACACTCTTCACATTTCCTTTCTATTCCTACAAGCCTTTCTAATCCATGTACCAAATCTTCACGCTGCGTCTTCAAGTAATCATAATGAAGATGTCCCAGTCTTCTATGCCATAGATTTATTGAATTCTCATGACTTTCTGCTGTGAAATATTAAAACATATTGTGAAAAAAACGATCATTTTCAAACGATCCTTGAGCTACTAGTTCTCCTGTGTCTTTCTCATAATTCTAGCCCCAGTGTCGTCTAGAATTACTTTCTTTCCCTTCTTCACTAAACGGGACACTGACATTAAGTTACTGCTTAAATTTGGAACATAAAGAACATTTTCTAATCTTACTCTTCAAGCTTCTGTACATGTTACATAAGTCGTTGCTTTCACGTTACCTCAGCATTCAGCCTCTAATGTTCTTCCATTTTCCGCAGTTGATACTTCCGATATATCAGCTTTTTTGTTCATTTATAACGTTACCTTGATGACTCCTATCTGATGTCCATGCTGAATCTAGCATCCATATCATTTGCTGTTTACTTATCAAATCATTTTCTCTTATATTCTTTTTTTCCATTTTCAAAGCATATTCATTTGCAAAATTTATCTCCTCCTTAGTCTTATCTGTTCTTCTTTCTGCCATGTAGGAATTACTCCGATTTACTTGTCCTCTTCCTCGCTGAAATCAACCTTGCCCAGAATATTGCTTTTGCGTATTCTTTTGATGCACACCATTCTTGATTTCCTCATCAGAATTATATTGTCTCCATTTCTGACTCGTACTTTCCACTTTCTTAGACTCATCTTCAACAATGACATAAAAATGTTTTCATTTTAACAGGGCTCCCACCCTTACATTCCATAATGCATAATTTTTACTTGTTAGTGGCTCAATTCGACCAATTCCAATCGCTTCCGCCATTCTTCCGTGTCCACTTCCGTCATTCGTTGTCGCTCTTGAACAAGTCGAATCACTGGTAGACGTAATGACTGGCTTCTGGGCTATGGGCGTAACAAGCTTCTACTCCAGGAAATCCACGGCAGGAACAAGCATGCACCTCTGCTACCAGTTTGTTGTTCAGCGAAATAATATGGAGCGACTTTAATTAACTTCATTAATATAATTAATTTCTACATTTACAATTAATAAATATTTTATAAGCATAACAAAGTTTCAGCATGTCTATTATAACTGCAAAAATTCTATTCCAAAAAAAACTCTGAACAAAGACTAACAATCAACACTGTTCCTTTTCCTCAAGCATATGTAAACAGTAGCTTTAAATGTCAAGCCATCAGTCACCACCATCAAGCGGACTTTTTGGGAAACATAGCTTTAAATTCACAAGAATTTGGCAGGGCCTGTACACCAAAGCGGGTATATATTAAGCGCAACAGATCCTGGTTAAAAAACGGGCGCATAATGGAGTGTTAAGGAATTCCCCTCTATTCACATAAGAAATTGTATTCAGCAGCGCCATTCTTGTTTAGTGGACGGGGTTAAAAGCAAACTTTTACAAAGCATTATTATTATTATTATTATTATTATTATTATTATTACAAAACCTTTATTACAGGATAAAAATAAAAGTACATACCATTTAATATCTCCCTGAGGCATTGCCTATATGGGAGGATACAGGTGAACAATGGATTCAACTTAAACTAATATATTATTGTCAAAGCTTAATAAGGAAGAAGTACAAAAAGAAGACTAGTGGTTTTCTACCGGCAACTGTTTTATTTTAAGTTTTGTTTTATTACTATACGGCGAAGTCTTAATGGAAGCAGCCAATGAATTAAATGCTTTTATCAGTTCTGTTAGAAGAGATCTAAGACCATAATTATTGTGGATTATAGGAAAAGTAATCTTACCATTTCTCCTTAAACTTAGTTGGTGATTGTAACTCAGTGGATTCTCTGAAATTGTTCTGTGTGCATGCAAATTTATCTTTGAACATACTGGTCTTTAATGTCTATTATGTGTAACATTTTGTACAAGGGTTTAGCAGATTCAAGAAGGCCAGTTAAAAGTAATGAATCTTAATGCTTTATTCTGTAAAACTTGAAGCAGTTTAATGTAAGATGTATTGCCCCAAATTTCAATGCAATAATTAATGCGACTATGTATAAATGAGTTGTAGATTATTTTAAGTAGAGATAATGGCAAAAAATGCCTTAAATAAGCATGAGCTCCAACATAGCTGGAAATGCTGGCAATTACATTTTTTACATGGGAGCTCCAATTACAATGGGTATTAACAGTTATACCCAAAAATTTAGTTGATTCATTACATTATATTGTAGCATTAAGTAGCTTTAAGTCATGATGAGATTTTTTTTGACTCTGAGGAGTTTCAATTCTCATATAATGAGTTTTATCACAATTAATTGTTAATCGATTATTATATGCCCACTTAGAAGTAGAATTAATATCCAGTTGCGCATGGTGATAAATAATATCATAATTGCTTCCGGTATAGACAATGCCTGAGTCGTCTGCAACAAATGCAGGATGTCCATACTCAATAACATTAGGAAGATCATTTATAAAAATAAGGAAAAGTAAGGGTCCTAAGATGGAATCCTGGGGAACACCGCAACTAGATATGTAACATCACTTAAATAGAATCAATTTAACAATCTGTGGACGATGATTGAGATAGCTGAAAAACCAATCATTGATTATACCCCTAAAACCATAATATTGAAGTTTTAAACCTAGAATTTTGCGATTAATAGTATCAAAGGCTTTCTTAAAGTCGATGCATAATAAAATACATCTATCACTATCATTTAAAGCAGATTGGATTTTGTTAATTAAAGAAGCAGTAGCATCAACAGTGGAACAACCTTTTCTGAAACCATAATGACAGCGTAAAATAATTTTACACTTATCCAAAAAATTAATAATACGATCATACATGAGTCTTTCAAAAATTTTCGCAAAGACAGGCAAAATTGCAATCGGTCTATAATTTGAAAGTATAGTGCTATCGCCAGATTTAAAGAGAGGAATTACAATTACTTTCTTCATGCCTTCTGGGAAAATACCTTGCATAACAGATAGGTTGAAAATATGTGATAGAATTGGAGCCAAAATATGAGCAGAATCCTTCACAATCCTAGGATATATAAGGTCCCAACCAGGACCTTTATTAAGATCCAAACTATTAATTACTGTTAATATTTCATCTTCAACAAAGGGATTACAAAAGAAAGATGCTGAATTTGTAAGGTCCATACAATTTAATGCATTATAGTCTGCATAACTATTACTATTAAATGCTTGAGCAAGATTTTTGCTTACATTTGCAAAGTAGTTGTTAAATGCATTACCTATTTCATAATTATTTGTTACAAAAGCACCATTCTGGGCAGTGAGATTGATATTCCGCTTTGGTGTGATTATGTGATATTTGTTAATCGCTTTGGTGCGATTGATTTGACATACACACTATTTCAAAATGTTTTTACAGAAATATATGAGAATTATATAATTTTTTTATTCAAATTCATTTTTTTAAACATAAATTATTATTAAATCTTGATATTTTTATTTTACTTTGTGACATTCCACGTCGGGTTTTGGGTGTCGCATGTGTTCGGCGGGAAATCGGCATAAATACCGTCGCTCATCTGCTATGATGGTGTGTGCATTTTCGCATGAGTTTTGTGTCCTGTGCATGTTATTTGTTTTTGTTTTAGAGACTTACTTATTACTTTTTAAAATGGTTCTGGTTAAAATGGGAAGAAAAGAGTGAAGTTTACCTGGTTGTGTGGTGATTCTTGTCATCCGTTTGTTGGAAAATTGTCGTGATTGTTTTGTGGCAGCATGTTGTTGGCGTGCTGCTGTGACCTCTGTTGAGGCTGGGATTGTTACGTATCTGAAAATTCTGAGATCAGCCCAGCTTCCAACAGAGTATTGTTGGAAATGTTCTCCGAGAAATGATAGGCATGACGTTTGTAGAGTTTGTTTGCTGATGTTCCGTTTTTTGGCTCTTTGTTAGAAAGAGAAAAATATATCTTCCGAAGAGAGCAGTCGTGTTGCGGCCATCGTACTCTGAGCTGTTTTCGAACTCCATTTCTAAGGAAGGCGTATATGTCATGCAGATCGTTTTCCGTTTATGTAGTTTAATTAGTTTACTGTATTTTCTGATAATAAAAGTCTGAGTTTATTCTAAATGAGGACGTTAACAGATTTTGCACCATACAAGGAGCTACAGTGTTCCATCAAGCAGAGGTGATGTCGGATGGTTTTGCAGTCGCTTGATGATGACTTTCTCGAGCCGTGAAATGTGTTGCAGCAGACAAGCAGGCTTTCCCAGTATATCTGGTGATGATGTTGTTGCAGAGACATGGTGAGTGACCTTTCCTTGTTTTAACCAGCGCAGAGCTGTTAGCGAAAAGAGTTGTACTTTCTAACATTTGAGCAGCCGTCTGTGGTCCCTCCCGCCGAGTCGTCGGAGCTCAGCTGCACGGGAAGTTTACCCGCCAGCCCGTGCACTTAATGAACAAGTGTGTTACCGTGCCAAAACAGTTCTGTGAACAATTTGCCACCACATAGAGAGATAAATGCTGTATCTAATATTATTCATAGTTTGTATGCTGGGCTCATCGCATCGTGCATGGTGATATTCTCAGTGTGTCAAAGTGGAGTGGGACATGAGATAGAGAGCGTCAATCACTGGTTATCCTGTCAACGGCGTTGTTCCTTTGTAGCGTGGGATGTTCATCCGCACAACGTGCCGGGATGGAAGCATTTCAGGTGTTAGCAGTGGGCTAGTAGAACGGGTTCATCCAAATCCACCATGAGGGGTTACTGTGCCTCCCCCTTTCAGCGCTGTAGAGAGAGGAATACTTATTCGGGGGTCTGGGGTGTAATACCGTCTGCAATTGCATAGCATGCGTACATTCTCTCATCGTCCACACCCATACTTCTGTGCATAAACAGGGATACCATGCTCAGGTGCGGTTGGGTGCAGCCCTGGGGTAAGTTTTATGAGTGTCGCTCAATGCATGATAGAAAATTAAAGTAAAGTTTCTATGACTGCAAAAGGGGCCCTTTGATTGTCGAGCATATAGCTTAAATATATAGTGTTCCTAGTGTTAAGTGAATAAATTTGCTAGTAACACCCCAATACATCAGGTGTCAGGGTCAGCCTCATTTGGATCCTGAACCTTTGATGCCCCCACCCCAACACTAATCACACAGGTAATGATACAAGAGGGTGTGGGAGTCATCACAACTTCATATTAAATTTTAAATGTTGAGTTGGAAATCAAGTAAATCAAATAGTTTAAATAAAAACAGAAACATGTATTAATATTTTAAGTTGATATTCTCCTGTATAAATTGTAATAAAAAGATAAATTAAATAATCAAGTAAATCAAGTTAATAGCCATTAAAAATACCTCAACCTAACTAATAATTAAATGATTGAGGGTAGCCCAGAAGTAATGCACCGCAATTTTTTTCTTCAACAATTATTTATTGAACCCAATGAGACTTAAACACACGAAAGAATAATGTTTCTTCTACACTTCCTATTTTTCCACATAATCTCCGTCCCGTTCTGTGGCCTTCCTCCAGCGAGACACAAGGGCGTGTATGCCCTGTCGGTACCATCCTTGTTCTGTTCACGCAGCCATGTCTTCACCATGCGAATCACCTCTTCGTCATCCTCAAAATCTCTTCCACGAATGGCATTCTTCAATGCCCAAACCAGGGAAAGTCTAAGGGCGCTCGGTCAAGGCTGTAGGGTGGATGGGGTAACACTGTCCAACCCGGTTTCGTGATGTGTTCCGATGTTCTCACACTGGTGTAAGGGCGACCGTTTTCGTGTTGAAGCAGACAATCAGCTGGGTTGTTATGGCGTCCAAGTCGATGGAAGCGCTTTTGAGTTTGGTTAAGGTGTTCACATATGTCTTGGATTTAATGGTGCTGCCTCTTGGCATCACATCAATGAGTATGACACCATCACAGTCCCAAAACATAGTGATCATGACCTTATCAGCAGAAGCAGTTGCTTTGAATTTTTTTTTTCTGTGGAGATTGTGGATGATGCCATTGCATCGATTGCCGTTTTGTTTCGAGCTCAAAATGGTGCACCCAAGTTTTATCAGCTGTCACAATCTGGGACAAGAAGGCTTCCTTCAAAACATTGCAGCAACTCAGAAAAAATGTTTGTTCTCAGAGCTTTGTGTTCCTCCGTAAGACAGCGCAGAACCCATCGTGAACACGTTTTTGTGTAATCAAGAGCACAAATGATTTCACCCACATTTTCCCTGCTGATTGACAGCTCCAGCACCAACTGCCGAGTCGTTCTGCGTCGATCCTGATGAATGAGCGCATCAGCATACTGCATCTTGTCAGGTGTGACAGCCGAGGATGGACGCCCCGACCGTGGCAAATCTTGGAGCTCTGCCAAACCGCTTTCTGATGCCTCACCGTCTGTGATAGTTTGTGATAATTCGTTTGTTAGCTGTCGGATTATGCTAAGTGAGGGAAGTGAATTTCGTAGTAAAGAGCTAAAATATACCTTATAAGTTATTGTCTAAGCCGAAAAATCCTTACATTATAGGGATAATTACGCTATAAAGATTTCACTTCAAGAAGTTGAAAGATCATTAAATCAATAGGGTTTTTTATGTGATCTGAAAGAAATTAAGTTATAGTGATAATTTCTCTATATCGACGTTCGTTATGCCGAGGTTCTACTGTATAACCATCACGTCAATAGATTTGTAACATTAAAGGTGGAAAGTAAAATAAATTTTCGATTGGTAAAGCTTTTCAACAGCCACTCCAGAAATTGTCAAATAACCTTTTATGAAGTTCAGAGGAACATTTATTACAGTACTTAATGTAATAATTTCGAATACATGAATACATAATGTGTACTGTAATAATTTCGAAAAATGAACATACAACAAATGTATATGTAATCTACTGTAACGGGGAAGTTGCATGAAATTTCTATTTTGAAAAGAAGGGCTGTTTTATATATTAGGTTGTTCATTAAAAAACGGGCAAGCGGATATTGTAGGAAAAGTACTGTATGCACGAACCAGGAGACTGGGCTAAGATGTAGATACGAATCTGACAAAGTTGTGTGTAATGTTAACTTTCTTATGGATCTTGATTATTGATCTTTTGTATTTCTAATTTTTTTTTCTTGGGTTTTTTATTAAAAACCTTTTTCCCAGCATATCTTGTGATCTAACCCTTTTTTATGACGAGAGTGACCACTCTCAGGGGTCACTCATTTCATCACAATAGGGTGGAAATATTATTTTAAAGAGGCAGGGCAGTTCAGTGCTATGCAAGAAAGTCCTAGGAGCATCATTGCATTATTAAGGTTAACAACTAAAAATGGAAATTAACTCTGATGGTGGCTCTGCATAATTATACAGGGTATTTCTAAATTATCTCTCGTATTATACATGTTTATTACACAAATACTATTACAGATTTTAACGTGACTTTTTTTTTATTCACAAAGGAAAACTCAAAAAGTTTCTTAGCATGCCTTAATAAATTTCATTGTCCCCCCCCATTTATGGCGTGAAGGACGTCAAAGTGAAATTTGATTTCCTCCCATGTTCGGGCTAGCATTTCGGGGGTGATTTCAGCAATTGTTTCAATTATTCTGTTCTTGAGAGTTTCAGTGTCATCAACGTTGGTCTTGTACACTCTGGCTTTCACATATCCCCAGAAGAAAAAATCCAGAGGGTTCGCATCGGGTGAGCGAAGGACCCCAAGGGATTGGCCCATTCCTTCCAATCCATCGTCCTGGAAAGTTCGTATCAAGGCATTGCATAACTTGCAGGCCCCAGTGAGGAGGTGCTCCATCTTGTTGGCACAGTATTGGTTGGGCTGCAGTTCTTCCACCTATTGAATCGGGTAGTTCTCCAGGATATCAAGGTAGGTTTCAGCAGTAATGGTGTCTTCAGCGAAAAAGAAAGGTCCGATTACTCGATCATGCATTAAACTGCACCAAAATGCTAGCTTGTACATGGGAGGAAATAGAGTTTCGCTTTGACGTCCTTCACGCCATAAATGGGGGGCACATTGAAATTTATTAAGGCATGTTAAGAAACTTTTTGAGTAAAATTAAATCGCATTAAAATCTGTAATAGGTTTTGAGTAATAAACATGTATAATATGGGAGATAATTTAGAAACACTCTGGATATTAGGTCGTTCATTAAAAAACGGGCCAGCGGATATTGTAGGAAAAGTAGCATATGCACGAACCAGGAGACTGGGCTAAGATGTAGATACGAACCTCATGAATACGAAGCAGGCGCTGTTCCCCACTGTTGGCAGCACTGTAGAGCAGCACTGTTGGCAGCACAGAAATTAAAAACGGATGACAGGCATGCAGCATGGCCGTCCAGTCAGTCAGTTGCTGTGATGGCGACGTGAAATGGCCGCAATATTGGCATCCAAGGAAGTGCAGTCCCTGACAGCAGAATGTGTAGGGGGTTGTGACATCCATTGTTGAATGGTGAAGGTATATGCTGAGCACTGCATGTTGGTCATAAGAGTGAAAAAGTGGAACAAGTGATTCCGCGACGGGACCCCTGTTGGTAACTGGACAACACGCAGCTGCACTTCTTTGGATGCCTGCATTTGCAGCAGTTTCACGTCGTGATCACAGCAATTGACTGACTGGATGGGCACGCTGCCCCTGTCATCTGCTTTTAATTTCCTTGCTCGACAGTGCTGCCAACAGCGGGAACAGTGCCTGTTTCGTATTCATCAGGTTCGTATCTACATCTTAGCCCCGTCTCCTGGTTCATGCATATGGTACTTTTGCTACAATATCCGCTGGCCTGTTTTTTAATGAACGACCTAATACATACGAGATTTGTTCAAAAAAACAGATTATGCAGAAACGATCATCATAGCAATGAGCAGTTGGCAACACTGCAATTGTCATATCCTTCCATCTAATGACTTTTACAAGTTTTTACATGTCGTTGAGTTTGAGTTATTGCCATTTGAGTGTAACATGTTTCAGTGTTCTCGGGGATTTTTGCAATGTCCAATTTACGAAAGCAACAATGCAGCGTGAAATTTTGTGTGACACTGAGGAAAACATGGGGAAGATTCGCAAAAAGAGACCAATGTTGTGGCAAGACAGCTCACGGTTCCTTCATCATGACCATGCGCCTGCTCACTCTGGCTTGTTAATTCGCCAGTTTTGTGCAAAAAATCAGATGACTGTTGTCTCCCAGTTACTTTTTCCTTGTTTTCAAAATTAAAATCAGTGCTGAAAGGATGTCGTTTCGACTCCATTGATCATAAAATGGGAACACCACTGGAACAGAGGAGATTTCTTTGAAGGAGACAAAGACCAATAAGCTGTATATTAAATAAAAAAAGTATGATTATTTTTTGAACAGAACTCTTACCTATACACCATAGGACTGGATGGTTCCCTCTAATTCTTAATTCTAGTGGCCAATCCAAACCAGCCTGGGGCAATCTCGATATCAAATTTCTATGTTATAAAACCAATAAATAATCCATTCTACCAATTTTTAATAATCTTTTTTTAAAATTTACTTTAGTCATGATACCTGGATACAGGGTGCTGAAATAGATTGTGATCCAGAATCTCCACAACCACATCAAGGACCTTGGGAGGTATTGAGCATTCAAATTTCGTTAAACTTTTTCCTATTATAATTTGAAAATAAAAATATACAAAAACAATTTCGTTTAATAAGGTTACAGCAAGATGGCTTATAGATCTAGATGTTTACAATGAGTGGATGAATGAAGAAGACTATGAAACAGAAGTTGACTGCCAAGGAAAAAAACGTTCTTTAAAACCGAAGTTAACTCTGGAAGAAGTAAGTTATTTAAAATTCTTTTCAGAACACCATTAAAGCTGTCTCTTTCTAAGTCGGCAATTATAAATTAAAGAATAACTTACAAATTTTCTGTGAGGGTTTTATCCTATACCATGCCTCAGCTGTTCAAATTATTGATGAAAATTACCAAATTATAAATGTCCAGGACTGCATATCAGTTTTTAAATCAGTGTTAAGATTGTTTGGTTTGTTAAAGATAATTTTAGAGTTCCTAAGTTAGAAAGTTTCTGATATGACATGAATGGCATCAAAATCATTATTTCAACTGATATTGAATGTAAATGATTTTGGCAATTATCATTTGGTATTTGTAATCTTGTGGAATGCACTATCTTTTCCTGATAATACAGGGCGATTCGAAAGATACCAGAGTTTTGCTGCTTGTGGCAGTTTTGTGACCTTTGAAATACTCTACACAATGTGAGAGCACCACGTGACAGGACGCTTGCGTGGGCACGGGTGAGCAGTGACGTTATGTTAGAGTAGGTTCTCACACAAAAACAGAGTCTTAATTCATGCAATAAAACTCTTGCGCTTAAAACTTAACAGCAATGCATTTTTCCGAATCCAAAGAACAAAGCTCTTGCACTACTCGTTCTGCACGTCTGTAGCTTTAAACGTTTAGTAGCCATCTGGCAGGATGAATAGGAGGCCCCTAACTCTTGAGACAGCCGCCGAAGTGACTTCCGCGGAGAGCGCTGCAGGGAAGTTTTCTGAGTTTTCTCCAGAAACCTGGTCATCACCACAGCTTGTCAGGCACTTTTATACCTATCATACACACAGCCTCGTAAAACTGGTATATAAGATAATACACAGTTGTTTTCCCTGGTACAGTATTCCAGCATGAGAAACCTTTATTTGAAAGTGCTGAATGCAACATTGGATTCGACAAAATAAACTTCTAAAAACGTGACTTTGATCTTGCGTGAGAACCATGACCGACTAAACGTCACTTTTTGGCCACGCAACTATCGTGTCAGTTGGTGCTCTCAAGTTGAGCAGCACATTCCTAAGGTCATTCACAACTACCACAAGCAGCAATACTAGGATATCTTTTATGCTTTTGCAGTAAATACTTCTTTAACTTGGAGTTCGAGGACTTTCGAATCGCCCTGTAGCATTTACAATATGTTGCATATTTAGTGGACACTCATGGTTTCAGTGTACAGAAGGTGGGCAGGAATGAAGATGTCGGAATAAGAAAATGGTGTCATTGACACGGCTTGACGGTAACTACATTGACAGCTAGGGCCATCTATGGGCAAATTCTGGTTTCATATTTATAGACCTGGTAAAAAGTACTTATTAGTACAGTGCTCCTTCTATATAACGGAACTCTATATAACGCCATATTTATAATGGCAAGTCCATATAACGGAGTTTTTTCCGAAAAATAAAAACTGCAGACATGAATGAGTCTGCCATTTTTATTTTCTGGAAAAAAACTTCGTTATATGGACTTGCTGTTATAAATTTGGCGATACGTAGAGTTCCGTTATATTAAGGTGAAACACATTTTAAGGTGTAGAATTAAAAGTGGAGCTTAAAATTGAAGGGGTGTCGATAAGACTAATTTGTGGTCATGCCAGGAGAAACAAAAGATTGATGAGTGTAAAGTGATAACATCGTGCATTAAATAAGTAAAAATAATTAATATTGACTTTTAGGAATTACATTCATTGTATAATTAGTTCAAGATCAATAAATATAATTATAATTGTAAGGAGTTGATTCAAGTCAATTATATTGCTTTAAATTGAGACTCACTGTCATTCGATTACAAAAAGTTCATATCTTACATTAGGGCTGGTCGAACAGTTTAACTTGAAAGATAGACTAATTTGAAGAAGAAAAATTAAAAAAAAAACTCGCCTTGTATGAAGAAAGCATATACTTATGCAGCATACAATATGCTGTTTACTATACAATAGATCGTAATGGCTTTCTTTTTCTTATAAAATATATGCATAATACCGGGTGATCCAAAAGTGTGTTACATTCCTTCCATCGTTAACGACATTTTCAGTGTTTGCTTTCCAGCAATTCAATGTTTTCACAAGAATCACGAGGCACGCACAAAACAATGTAAAGGACAAGAATTCGTCACGGCAAAACAATTATTAGTTTCATGATTAAATGTAACACACTTAAGGATCACCCAATATATGGCAGCATGAATAATTTCGGTATCAAAATATTACAGAATTTAAAAAGTAATAAGTAAAAATCTCAATGTTTGAAATACAGAAAAAGTAAATAAATCAACTAAATATTTATTGATGAAAATAAGAAAGAAAATTCCACAGCTTGGATTCGAACCAGGAAACTTCAGCTCTTCGAAGGTTCCCTGTTCGAATTCAGGCTGTGGAGTTATTGTTCCTATTTTCATCAATAATTTAAACATCTGATGTTTTACGTAGGATAAACCTCATCGAACATTCCTGAGATATTCTTAACTATTTATTGCTTTGTTTTTAATAAGTGTGTTAAATATTTCATATGCAAAGTCGATCTTACTGAAATAAAAAGCAGCGATTAATCTTTTCAGTTAAAAGTGCTGTAATTCACCCACACCAGTCATAAACCTCTTCCCTATTTCCACTCTGGACAGCCAAGTCCATTTTAAACTTCTACGATGTTTGTTCAAACTACTAGACTTTATAACCGATCAACTTCGCTTAGCTCAACTTCTTCCAAGCAAATGAAAACGCTTTTGGAATGAACTGTACATGCATGTGTACTTCCTCTGTCAGTTTCATTTGTGGTGTCCACTAAATTATCAGACTGTATTACTGTAAATTCCCTTGCATAATGTGAATAATTTTGCCCTAAAAAAGCATCTAAATTGTGGAATCTCATAAAATACAAGGGGATAATAGTAGCTCTGCAATGACTGGCGATGGCTGGGGAAGGGGGGGAGGGTCAGTTGTATTCTGTCCTGATGAACTTCAGACAAAATTACCATGTAATATAAATTAATTACACAGTATCTAGAATGTCCAGTTAATTATAAAATACATTAATTCACTTTTTATTTGAATTTCATGTTGCCAAAAGCACATACGAAAATAACTTCTCAAAAAGATGGCAACTTCAAAACTGTTTCGAATTAACAAAGTTCTTCCTGTTTGGCTAGCCTCTGTCAAAATTAACTTTCTTTTCAATGTTTCTAAGACTTATCATCACATGAATTATTTATACTTCAGCAGAAGAGTGTTAGGAATTGCAGGAAAAATCAATTAGGATCTGTGTTAAATCAGTATTTAAAAGTGCAACAAATTCTTCAGAGATTAGACCTAACAGTCTATTCTGAAATGCACTAAATCTTCAAAAATACTCAAAATTGTGACCTCAAAATAATTTATTAAGGAATTGTGACCTTTGTCCCTAATTATAATGTAATACCACTCTACACTCTGGGTACCATTATGACATTTACTTGTCAGATCGGATCATGCCCCCCCCCCCCC
>JAHWFO010015056.1:284879-311324 GCA_023313115.1 Rhysida immarginata
GTTCACCCGACTAGTCACGCGTTGGTACAATGCGTGGAAAGGGATGGGGATTATGTCGAAAAGTGAATAGTGCATTACATAGAGGAGAAATGTGAGTATCGGATACAAAAAGAATTTTGAAAATCGGTTAAAAAATAAAAAAGTTACAGCCATGGAGGCATTACTTTTCATCCCATCCTCGTACCTCTTACTGTATATAGTAAAAGTTTTTAAAATTATTGTTGTGAATGCCATAGAAACAAAGATATTTAAAATATATTTTTTATAGCTTCTAAACAGTTCAGATCCTGAAAGAAGAGATAAAAAAGGCAAAAAAAGATTTCGTCGTTCACCTTCTCCCAGTTTAGAAAAAAAACGCAGAAAAGGGTATGGAATTTAATGGACATTTTATTTTGTTTATCAACCAAGTTTTGAAGTATATTATTGAATTCTTGTCTTTATTTTTGTCAAAGTCTTTTATTAATTTTTTCAGTGGGCGGAGCCCAGCCACTGGCAAAAAAAGGCTTGCACGTGATGAGGATTCTGATGATCACACAAAGGGAATGGATGATCCAATTCCAGAAACTAACATTCAGGAGGTTCATAATCCAAAAAATGGTAATTATCCTAAATAATTCTATTATGTTTACTGAAATATGTTTACTGTTTTGCTGACAATGTACGGATCCCAGTATAGATTTTTCTCCCCCTTTTTACGAGTTGTATGCCTTAGTATTCTTTATGCAGAGAGTAGATTTCTACTAAATTTGTGATGCTCTACAACTTTGTAATTGGAATTTTTTGCTTTATCTATCACGATTCAAAAATTTTTGTAACTTCTCAGCTCTTATACTAAGTGTGCTGGGAATATTTTTATTCATTCGGAACAGGTACTTTCCTGTAGATAGACCTGACTTTTATGACTCCAGCACCTTTTCTTCTAAAGTTATTCGAATATTTTGAAAATTTTCTCTACACTCTGTATGAAAGGTCAATGAATAAGAGTTGTGTTTTGAAATTTGTACGCCACTGGCGAAATTACATATGGTTATCGTAAGCAGAAGATCATTGAAAAATATACAGTATCCACTTATAATCCAGTCTTTTCTCCATTCAAATTTAATGTTGAGCTTTCTTTGGAAAACAGCCTTAGGAAACTAAATTTTCATCAAATGATTTTGCTCATAGATGGATTAGCAAGGAATCCACAGATAATGAGGCAGTGGGTTACTTTTTTTTTTACTCAATAGAGTACACGTGTTTTTGATTGTGGTTCCTATATTTTGGAGTGAGTCAGTGCAACCATTCCATTTGTTTATCTGCAGCCCATATCAAGCTCGAAAAAAGTGGTCAAGTTGTGACTGAAGCCACGATAGGAGCTTTGAAAAGCTGGCTGTCCTGTGAGTGGAATCATACGAGGATAGCCCAGAAAGAATGCACCACAATTTTTTTCTTCAACAATTATTTATTGAAGACACTGAAACTTATACACATGAAAGAATGTTTCTTTTACACTCACTATTTTTTCATGTAATCTCAGTCCCGTTCTATGGCCTTGCTCGAGCGAGCCACAAAGGCGTGTATGCCCTGTCGGTACCAGTCCTTGTTCTCTTCATGCAGCCATGTCTTCACTGTGGAAATCACCTCTTTGTCATCCTCAAAATGTCTTCCACGAATGGCATTCTTCAATGGTCCAAAAAAGTGAAAGTGTGAGGGCGCTAGATTGGTGGATGGGGTAACACTGTCCAACCCTGTTTTGTGATGTGTTCCGGCGTCCTCAAACTGGTGTGAAGGCGACCGTTATCGTGTTGAAGCAAACAATCAGCTGAGTTGTTATGGCTTCCAAGTCGCTGGAAGCGCTTCTTGAGTTTGGTTATTGTGTTCACATATGCCTCAGAATTAATGGTGCTACCTCTCAGCATCACATCAATGAGTATGACACCATCACAATCCCAAAACACAGTGATCATGACCTTACCAGCAGAAGCAGTTGCTTTGAATTTTTTCTTGTGGAAAGTGCGGATAACGTCATTCCATCGATTGTTGCTTTGTTTCGGGCTCAAAATGATGCATCCAGGTTCAAAACGTTGCAGCAACTCGGAAGAATGTTTTTGCTCAGAGCTTTGTGTTCCTCCATAAGACAGCGTGGAATCCATCGTGAACACGTTTTTGTGCAATCAAGAGCATGGATGATTTCACCCACACTTCCTTTGCTGATTGACAGCTCCCGTGCTAACTGCCGAGTCGTTCTGCGTTAGTCCTGACTAATGAGCGCATTAGCATGCTGCATCTTGTCAAGTGTGACAGCCGAGGATGACCGCTCGGACTGCGGCAAAACTTGGAGCTCCACCGAACCACTTTGTGAAGGCTTCACCCTCTGTGCCCACGACTAACCGTATTTTTGTCGACTGCTGTTGCTCCACAAACTGCACATAAATGTTTGGGAATGTTTCCAGCCATTTCTTGCTCCGCAATGAGAAATTCAATGACGACATGCTGCTTGAAACATACATCACTTACAAATGCCATGTTGTTCCATTGCTGCACATACGCTATCTGTCGGAAGAAACGGAAACTTTGTGCACGCACTCCTAAAATTCAAAGAATGCATATCTCAAGTTTCACATTCGTACCATTGCTGGGGACAAAGAAAAAAATTGTGGTGCATTACTTTCTGGGTACCCTCGTAGTTAGCCTAAAAGCGACTGCAGAGGCCAAGTTGCCTCCGCAGATGTAAGCCATGAACAAGGAGGCTTAGCGAAGAGAGTCGGATTTAGCTGTCCAGCTGTCGAAACAACCAAAATGGCGGATTCACATTAAATAGTGGGAAAATGCCACGTGTTAAGGGGACGTTCAAGAAATATGTCTCGCTTTTTTTTTGGGGGGGGGGGGAATGAAAAGTGTGACTCACCATGACATGGGGGTAGGGGGGACTTTACATAAGTGTGACGTCACAATACACGTCTTCAAAAATTCAATTTCTTTCATATTGAAATTACTTTCAGATATTATTTTATTATTTTCCTTTCAAATGGAAAATGAGAAACCTTTCTGACCCTATTCTGAAGCTGTCGTTAGAAAGCTCATTGTTGTTCTCCCCAACAGAAGTTTGTTCCTTCAAGAAAGCTCCCTAAAATTTTTAATGTCGTAACCTTAAATTAATTACGCAAAAACTGTGGAATGGACCACCCTAACCCGGGGGGGGGGGAATTTAATCCATAAAGAGAATTGAAATACCAAATACGTATTTCGGCTAATAAGTAGGCATCTTCAGCATTGAAAGACAAAATCAACTCAAGTTCAAAGTAAAAGCTGACTTTTGTTTCTCATCACTGAAGATGGCTATTTAGTAGTCGAAATATGTATCCGGTATTTCTATTCTCTCTATGAATTGGAGGTTCCTCCCCATTTGGCCAGCCTAAGGTGCGGATTCCACATGCGTAAAAGCAACGGCAGAAACCACAAGGCAGAAAATGTTCTGACATCACTTCCTGCACTTTTCTTTCTGCCCGACAGAAAATTCTCTTGTATTTGTAGGCTATGACTCAGTCCAACTTGTATAAAAAAAAATCACTTGGTCTTCACACACTTCTCTCACTTTTGGTTTTTCAGATAAATTTAAGATAAGCGAACCTGTAAGAACAGCAGGTAAAATACAGCGGGGCTTGATGCTTATTTGCGCAATGACTTACAGGAGTAGTATTCAGAAAGAGACAATGATGACAAAATTGACCAAGTATCCGGAGAACTGTGGGCATAATCCTTCACAATCCAGCCATGTTTTGTCCATTATCATAGTACAGAGCACATCATTTTCTCACAAATATTCACTTCTGATAGAGACTGATGTAGATTAATTCTGTTATCCTTTCACTAGAATAGGCACCTGGCTCCACTCAATTTAGTTGAACATTGGTAAATTTTAAAATAACCAAATTCAGGAATTTTTTTTTGCCAAATTTGACTAATTGTATAGGATGTAATTATTGAAGATGCAAAATGTAAATATATGAAAACATGCTACCATAAAATCAGTGTATGGTTCTCCACTTGATTTGCAATGAAATCCATACTTACTTACTTACTTTTCAAACCCGCTTATCCGTTAGGGTCGCGGGGGCAGCAGCCCTATGGAGGATCTCCAGCGATCGCGATCTTCCGCCATCAGGCGCATGTCCTCCCTGGTAATATCCAAGCGACTCGAACCCAGATTCTCCAGGTAGTCTAGCCACCTGGTTCTAGGCCGACCCCTTGGTCTCTTACCCACCGGCTTGGAAAATAACAACTGCCTAGGAAGACTAGTTTGCGGCATCCGAATCACGTGGCCATACCAGCGCAACTGAGACCTCTCAATGCGGAGAAGTAGCGGCTCAACACCTAAAGATTCCCTTATTGTATTGCTGTACACTCTATCTAGTAGGGTAACACCTGCAACACCTCTCAGAAATCTCATTTCGGCCGCTTGTACCCGCGATCGCACTCTTTCGGTCATTACCCAAGCCTCATGACCATAGGTGAGAATGGGGACAAAGATGGATTTGAAGACGGAGAGCTTAGCTTTGTTACTCAGCTCGCGTTTCGTTACCACGGATCGCCACAGTTCACGTCTGACACAGCTTGCTGCACCGATCCGAGCATCCAATTCTTTCTCCTGCCGTCCATCACTCGTGAATGCAATCCCGAGATACTTGAATTTCTCCACCTGTCTCAATGAGGCTCCACTAACATGGAGAGCGCACTGAGCAGGCTGTCTTGAAAGGACCAGAACCTCTGTTTTAGCCACACTGATCTTCATCCCAGCTTCTTCACATTTGGCTGCAAGCCGGTCTAGTGCATGCTGAAGGTTCGTGCGAGAAGACCCAAGGAGGACAAGGTCGTCAGCAAAGAGCAACCTCTCCACCAGGCAGTCGCCCACACAAACACGCTCATCGCCTCGGCTGCCCCTGTCTATCCAGTCCATAAAGATAATGAACAAGATGGGCGACAGTACGCACCCTTGGCGGAGTCCAACACCCACGGTGAACGGTCTTGACTTAATGCCATTTATCCGGACACACATCTCAGAGCTTTCGTACAGAGACATGATAGCAACCAGTAATTGCCCATCCACTCCATACTCTTGCAACACTTGCCAGAGCTTCTCCCGAGGAACTCTGTCATATGCTTTTTCGAGGTCCACAAAGCAAGCGTAGACCTCTTTTGCATACTCCCAGGATTTCTCAAAGATTTGCCTTAGAGCAAAGATGTGATCCGTCGTGCTTCGGCCAGGTCGGAAACCACACTGCTCCCCTGACAGTTTGGAGTCGACTATTTCCCGACTTCTCTTCTCCAGACACTTAGCGTACACTTTCCCAGGAATGCTGAGCAAAGAGATGCCTCGATAGTTGTTGCAATCTCTCTGGTCTCCCTTTTTGAAGATAGGGATCGCAATTCCTGTCTGCCATTGCTTAGGGGCCTGTCCAGATATCCAAGCAACCTGACACACTCGAGTCAGCCACAGGATACCATCCTGATTTAAGGCCTTTAACATCTCGGACCGGATTTCATCATCACCTGCAGCTTTGCCAGTCTTCAGGGACTTAATTGCCCATCTGACTTCTGTTTCAGTGATACTACCGTGACTATTCTCCGCTCCAAGGTGCATCTCGTATGTCTCAGTTGTTGTCGTCACCGGATTAAGAAGAGATGCAAAGTATTCCTTCCACCTATGCAATACGCTCTCCTCCGTTTTCAGAAGCCTCCCATCTGAACTCTTAATAGTTTGTGATGAAAGAGACTTCTTTCCACGGAGGCGGCGCACGGTCTGCCAGAACACCTTGTTTGCCGAACCATTGCAAACTAATTAAAAATCTTTCCCAAACTATGTTAAAGCATCATGCAAAGGTTGACGCTCATCGGTTTGTGGTTGTAGAGATTATCGAGAATATACACGCATTGGCTTTTATTGATCCTAAAGTGTTACATTTTTTTTTACATTGTTAACATTTTCAGTGTTTGCTTTCCAGCAATTCAATGCTTTCATAAGAATCACGAAGCAAGTGCAAACACTGAAAATATCATTAACAATGTAAGAAAATATAATACACTTTTGGATCACCCGGTATAGGGTGTCAAATAAGTTCAGCAGTGGGGGACATGCATCGAAATATGTTTTCAAAACCATGGTACTCATATAGAGCATATTATATAAACCAATATGGTTTTCATAAAAATAAATGTTTATTTTTTCTTAGTATGAAAACTTATGGGACCCCCTATAGATTAAGTATCTGTTCCATCTGATTAATTATACTATGGTGATAAAACTTGTATGATCTTACGTTCCATTATTTGGCTTCTGAAATTGCCCCACCCACAAGGAGTTATCCGAATGAGCCTAAAGTAGGAATACAGCAAGAGATACATCTGAACACACCTTTATTATGTTATGGAACCAAGACGTACAGGGTGTCCCAATGGAAAGCGGCATCAGTAGGTTGTGACACCACCTATAGCGGCGATGCATTGTTCTAGCCGCAGGTGTAGGTGATCATACAGGTGGCGAATGTCATCTTGGGGTACGACTGCCCAGGCCTGGTGAACCTGCAGTGTCAGTTCATGGAGATTGCGGGGTGATAGTAAATGACGTTCCACCATGTCCCACACGTGCTCAATTGGCGTTCGTGGGCCGTGTGCGATCTGGCGTTATCATGCTGAAAGACTGTGCCAGGTATTGTGTGCAGAAAGGGCAGTAATACCACAGAATGGACAGCTCAGCATTTCGATGGTAGTGACCTTGAAACAGCGCTCCTAATGGATAGGTGGAATCTGTTTGCTGTTTAACCTGCGTTTCTATGGAGCATGCTAGATTTTTAATTATTTATCAGTCTGTAATTAATGGAAACCCCTAAGATCATATGGAAGCTTGAAATGAATGACATCTAATCTATCGGCGTCAAGAAAAATTTTTTTCTACGGAGGAAAAATAGATATTCGCCTAATTAAATGTTGAGGTAACTTGCTTAGCAATCAGCTGACTGGGTGTTAAGTTTACAACATACACTTAAATCATTTAGTCTATCGAAATGTATTAATATATTTTCCGAAATAAAGTAATTTCAACAACAGAATTAATTTGACTTACTGTTATTTGTTTTTATTGAAAAAGTGATAAGCAAAATAAGTGACAAAACCAATTAGAATGCAACTTTTAACTATATTATATACTCTTAAAGATATACATTTAGAGACACTGTATATTTTAATGATAAAATTACATTGAAGTAAATGATGTTGACAAAAATTAAGAAACTTCAGACTTCAACAAGATAATATAACAAACTTCAATGTTTGTTTGATTTTAAACTCCATGGAAACGAATTACTATTTATTTTAAATTCATATTAAAGAATTCGTTTCTTTAATAACGTGAGGGGTTAAAAGATAACTCTTCATTTTTCATTTAATGTAATGAACATAAGAAACTGGCAGTTTTTTTGTTTTTTTTTTAGTTATACAATTAAACAAACATGGCGAGTAAAAGCTTTCATTTTCTTTATAAACATACAAAAATTCTGAATACACTTTCACAAAAGATATGTTAAATCAAAAATTTACTTTTTATTTAATAATATCTAAGAAATGGGTCAGTTTGAAAGTTTTAATAGATAAGCAAACAATGTCTTAAATGTTTTTATTTTCATTGCATACATGAAACAAATTCATATACAGACTTAAAATTAACTTTTTTATTTATTGAAATTAAAATGAAGAATTAAATATAAATTTAATAACTAAATATATTCGAAAAGCGCCTATTTCCCAATGCTATTCCTATGCTAAGCGAACCCGTGATTCCACCAAGCAAGTTACCCAAGCATTTAATTAGGCGAATATCTATTTTTCCTCCGTAGAACAACTTTTTTTCTTGACGCCAATAGATTACATGTCATTCATTTCAAGCTTCCATGTGATCTTGGCGGTTTCCGTTAATTACAGACCGAGAATAATTAAAAATCTAGAAAAAGTCGTAGCATCCTCCATAGAAACGCAGGTTAAACAGCCGGCAGATTCCACCCATTCGTCGGAGGGTGTCACCGTCTGCTCACTACCGTCGCTTAGCATGGGAAACTGCAAAGCTGTCCATTCTGTGTTATTATGAGGTAATATGGGCTGCAGAATCTCTGTAACGTACCGTACTGCTGTCAGGGTGCCTTGGCTCGTGACTAAAGGCGTTCTGGTATTGTATCCAATGGCACCCCAGACCCTGATGTGTTGGCCCACGATGGCGATACCAGATGCATTGTTCATTGGCACATTCCAGTGGTCTGTGCCACCACCCGTCGTCGTCGGGTGTCCAAACAAAAGCCGGGTGCCATTCCATTTGCCAGTTCACTCGTTCACCATTGCAGTCGTATCGTGTGGTACTCGGGTGTCAAAGGAAGACACAACAATGGACGCCTGGCAGACATTCTCGCAGTGTGTAACAGGCGTGCTGTTGTTGCTATTGACACTGGAGCAGTAACGAGAATAGTGATATTGTCGCGCAGTTGCTGCAGGGTGATGGTTCTGTCCGCTAGTGCTGTTCGCAGTATCCGCCTATTGGTATGAGCTGACGTGCTTCTCCAGGCCCAGAGCCTGGTATTCTGGCATGTGTGCCTTCCTCTCGCAATTGCCTCCAACATCGGCCTACCGTCTGTGCGTCCCACGATACATGGACAGGAATCCGTCTGGTTGACCATCCAGCCTCGGAGAGGCCAATAATCCGACCTCGTTCAAAGTTTATTAATTGCATGAACGGTTGCTGTTGCCGTCGTCGTAGCATTGAGACCGTTGTTCGGATTACAGTACTGTACATTCATGAGGCAGTTGCTTTCTCCCTACTGCATGGAACGTCTCGCACAGGAGTCAACTGATGAGCCTATACAGGCACCCGGACATACTATATCAACCCAAATGGTCATGTCACGTGAGCATGCATCTAATCGTTTAATAGTCAGATGTAGACGACCCCCCCCCCCCAAACTAAATATGGATAAGGTTGGATAACTTCTTGTTTGTGGGACAATTTCATTGCAAAGCAGTGTACGTAACAATCAAAACAATGACTTTTTTTAAATTGTTTGCAACTGCCAAAGGACAGGATAATAATGCTTCCTTATTAGGGGCTTTAGCTAAAAGCTACTTATAAGAATCAGGGTTCGTACGGGTCATGAAAGTCATGAAAAGACATGAATTTTGGGTCATTCTTAAAAGGACCTTAAAAACTCTTGAATTTGAGTGTTGGGTCATGATTTTTTTATTGTGTAAGGCATTTTCTCTGCTTATATGCATTGAAATTTTGTTTTATTATTAGAAAAGATATTTAATAATTTTTTAAATATTATTTACTTATTTAATATAAAGATATATGAAATTTCTATTTAATTAGCAGTTTTCTGTAACCGATATCGGTTTGTAGTGTTTCCCGCTTCCTCTCGCCATTTTGTACACCGCATGGTTTAAACCACGGTGTAAGATTAGGCATGGTTATAGATATGCCTAATCTTACACAGTGGTTTGAACCAAGGCATTTTCATGATATAGAAAAAGTCTTGGTTTGAAAACCAACGAGTAGATCGCTTATGTGGCCGTCATCTTTGGGGGACGAAAAGTGGAACTAATCTCACTACTATGGACGCCATTACTGCGGTTGGCAGAACAACATCGCCAGCAGAAATTTTATGGACATTAAAAATTGTACATTCAAAATTTTCTTATAAAAGTTGTGAGCAAAATGGAGAGTTATTTACCGAGATGTTTCCAGATAGTGAGATAGCTAGAGAGTTTACTTGTGGTGAGAAAAAGTGTTCTTACATTGCTTGTTTTGGAATAGCTCCTCACATACATTCCTTGCTTAAAGATGATGTTAAATCAGCCAATCATTTTGTTATCCTATTTGATGAATCCCTCAATCTTAAGACTCAATCTAAGCATCTTGATTTACATGTGAGATTTTTTGGTGAAAAGTCACAAATTGTTCGTAGTCATTTTTTTGATTCAGCTTTTCTAGGTCATTCTACGGCAGCTGATTTATTGACCAATTTTAAAGAATTAACTAAAAGTTTGAATTTGAAGATGTTGATTCAAATATTTATGGATGGTCCAAATGTCAATTGGGCCTTTTTTAATGACTTACTTGAATATTTGAGTTCTGATGAAGAAATAGATAGTAAGCCTCTTAATATTGGAAGTTGTGGTTTGCATATCATGCATGGGGCATTTAAACACGGCTGGTTTAGTGTTAATTGGGATTTGGATTCCCTATTTAAAGCATTACATACATTATTTAAGGATATACCAGCAAGACGAGAGGATTTTGAAAGAATTAACAAGAGCACACTTTATCCATTGAAATTTTGTCCGACACGTTGGATTGAAAATGCACCTGTTGTGCAACCTGTAATTAATGTAATTCCAAATGTTAAAAAATATGTAGAAACGATAGAGAAATTACCAAAAAAGTACACTGTGCCAAAGTCTAATTCTTATGAAATAATTAAATTGGCCTGCGAAGATCAAACTTTAACATCAAAGTTACAATTTTATTTAAGTGTGGCTGAAGATTTTAAATATTTCTTAGAGAAATATCAAACAGACAAACCTATGTTACCATTCTTAGCTACAGATTTAGAAGTGTTATTACGAAATTTAATGAGGAGGTTTATTAAGCCAGATGTGTTTGTAGAAGCTAATACAATTTTTAAGCTTATGAAAATTGATATTAATAATCTTGATGTTATTTTACCTTATAAACAAACTGATATTGGATTTGTAGCAAACAAACATATTCAGGAATTAGTTAAGAGTGAAAAAATTTCAGAAAAGGCAGAAATTACATTTAAAAAAGATTGTTCAAAAATTTTGATGAAAATAGTTAAGAAAATGATTGAAAAATCTCCTCTTAATTTTGCTCTTGTTAGAAATGCTGTTTGTTTAAACCCAATTGTTATGGCATCCAACAGTGAAATCTGTCGTGAATAATTTAAAAAAATTGTTATACTGGCTGATTCCCATATTATTAAGCAAAGTGAATGTGATTATTTCATCCGACAGTATTTAATATTTCTGGAAAAAATAGTGACAACTAACAGAGGAAGTTTTTTAGATTATAAGCAAGATGATGAAAACGGCAGATTAGATACTTTTTTTGCAAAATATAAGAATGCTGATGAATTTAATTATTTATGGATTATTACTAAAATCATTTTGACATTATCTCATGGACAAGCATCTATAGAAAGAGGATTTTCAATTAATAAAGAGTTGATGACAGATAATATGAAGGAAACTTCATTAATCGCCCAAAGAAGGATTTATGACTATATTAATTATTGTGGTGGTATTTTGCAAGTACCAATTACAAAAGGTTTGATTATCTCAGTGCAAGGTGCTTGCCAAAAATATTTCAATGCATTACAGGAAAAAGAGAATGAAAATGATGGTAATAAAAGGAAATCGGATGAGAAGGCTGAATTTGAAAAATTAAAAAAAAGAAAAATTGTATTGGAAAACGACATAATTTCATTATCAAAGGCTGCTGATGAATTGGCATTGGAGGCAGAAAAAAAAATCTAACTTGACTCTCATTGCACAATCAAATAGCTTAAGAAAATCTTTAAAAGAAAAAAAAGATGAATTAAATGAAATTGAAAATAAATTAAAATTTAAGCAAAATATGTAATTGTAATATTCTTTTTGGGTCATGAAAAAAATAAAATTTCTTCTTAAAAAGTCATGAAAAAGTCATTAATTTTATTTTTGGTGAAGGTGTACGAACCCTGAAGAATGCACATTTGGGCTGTACGTTTACCCATCCACCATTGCATGATTAACTTAGAAATGGATTAACTTTATCAAATTCTATTTCCGACCCGACACTATCATCGTCATGTCTTATTTCTGCTATACCATCTTTTCAGGCTTTTTCGTGGACCCCTTCAAGTTGATTACACGTGCTCTGAGAGAGACCTTAAAGAATACCAAGATAATGGCATGTCATGTAACATTCGATTCATGAGGAGGAGTCAACAATGAATAAATTGTTAACATGAGCACATGCATGTGATGATCACGTTGTCGAGGCTCAATTTCTCATAATAAATTAATAATCGTATTTCTACGTTATGAATAAAGCTGCTTCTTAGAATGTTTGCAATATTTTTTTAATATAGTTAATCAAATTTCAAAAATTGTAATTGTTAGCACCTAAGCAAAAACCTGAAATTTCATTATATAAATCCATGGGACTTTAAATTTTAGCTGATTTACACATAAACAATAAAATCATACTTCAAACAGTTTATTGTGTTTGGAGTAACCAAGGGTTATTTGTTTGTTTGTTTGTAGGAGGAGGGGGGTTAACTTGTATGGTGTGACGTCTTAAAAGGGGGAGGGGAGTATGGAAAATGTGACATGGGGGGACGGGGTAAAATGCCAAAAAGGGCGTGACGCATTTCTTGAACGACCCCTAAGCACTTTTATATTTGCTTCAAATAATTTATATAGGATAGGATGAATAATACGCGAGATGCCGATGATCTCCAATTCAAGAAATGCTACATTTAATAGGAGACACAAGAACCAACTGCTTTTCCAGTTTTTTTTTTTAATGTACATGAATGTACATTTCAGCTGTGTATGTGGTCATCTTTCACCATGACTAACTGATAATACAAAAACAACAACTATTTATATACAGTCTGTCTAATTTAACTTGGCACATGAGCCAATATGTTGCCATGGGAGAGGATTAACTCGTAGCCTCTATTTAAGGTAACTTTAATTCATGGTCACCTAAGCAAAGCCCCTTAAACCATGCAGGCTTAGACTCCTCATCTGTTCCTGCTTTGATCTGATTCAGCTTCGTTTTGTATCCACAAATTAATATTATATACTAGAAAGGTATGGAAGAAAAAAAAGAGCCAGAAATTGTGGACACAGATCAACAAGAATGACAGGAAACCACTAATCCACATCAAAGATTTATTCCAACATATGCACATTTCGGCAGCCAAGCTGCCTTTGTCAATGTATACAAGACTTGATCAGGACAGAGAAGATCTGTTGTAATCAAGTCTTGTATACACAGACAAAAGCAGCTTGGCTGCCGAAATGTGCATACATTGCAATACACCTTTGATGTGGATTAGCAGTTTCCTGTCGTTCTTGTTGTGAAGGTATGAATGAAAGTAAGGCTATCTTCCTTTCTACTTATCAGCAAATCTAGGAACCTTTTTGGCAGATTCAGGTTCTATGGTAAAGTTTTTGGATTGGGAGACATTATTTAATTCATTTAAAAAGTCATCCATGCAATGATTCTCAAGGTCAAGTACAGCAAAAACGTCATCTACGTACCTGTATCAAATAGCAGGGAAATACAGAAAAGAATCACGGAACAAATTCAAAATTATGGAGCAAAAGTTCTTCTATGAATGGGCTAATAAAACAATGAATAGAGGTACCATCACTCATTTTAAACAATTTGCCATTGAATTGTCACTGGTTGATATTAACAAATAACCTGGTGACTGTCATGAAATCTCTAGCTTCACCTAGGGGAATATCATTGAACTCTAGTATTTCTTCTGAAATATCAAGCATCTCTTTTATCAGAATGCTAGGAAACAAGGAGCTATGATCCAACCGACCCCAAGTTTGGCCTAACTCCTATTGGTCGGGTATATCACTGTGCGTAGTAATACGAAAGTAGTTTCGTTGCTTAGCAACAACCCCCTGATGTAAAAATGTTGAAGCGCCATCTTATTTGTTTTTATTAGAATTAGAATTTTAGTGTTTTCTTGATTTACTTTTTACTTTATCAATTGTTGAAGTTTTAAAATTTATATTATTTCTTTATTTAATGTTTATTTATATAATAATTACAATAATTATGAATATTAGTTAATTCTTTAAAACATTGTTAAAACCTAAAATATAATATTTTTGTCGTGTGGAAAATAAATTACTGGCATGAAAAGAGCCTGTGTTTGTAGGGCTCAGACTGATTTCAGCCATAGCTTCAGCCATCTTAACAGGAGCTGTGTTCGCCGTGCTCGAACTGCTTTCGATTCAGCCATCTTGGCCGAATTCAGGTTAAAATTCCAGGACAGACTAAATTCCAGTTATTTTTGCATTTTATTCTCGCTCGTTTTTTCAGGGTTTTTTTTTTCCATATAATTTTTTCTCCTAAAAAAAAACTAACTAACGACAGATATTTTTTCCTTTCTTTGGAATGCATTGTTTGGCCTCAACCAATAGGAGTTAGGCCAAACTTGGGGTTGGTTGGAGTATATTATCAAAGGAAAATGCACTAAGAATAATGCAATTATGGAGATTGTTGACTAAGGTATAACTGTTCTTGGTGGAGAAATCTCATCCCCGGAGGGTTGAAGTACGAAATTTGTTAGAGATAAAATTGGCATCCAGACTAGTAGAGCTATCTACAGTAAACTGCGTGTAATTCGAATCCGCCTAATTTGAATTATCGCGTAATTCGTATAAATTGCAAGGAATGTTTGAAATCCTTTACATTTAATGGAAAATAATACTGCATTATTCGAATTATCGCCCAATTCGAATCAATCATCAAGTACATTTAATACTGTACCCTCCCCACCCCCACTATATCTATTGTATAAGTGCTCTGAGTCAAGGACCATCACTTAGGGCAGGTAAGAGCAAGGGTTCGGGACTGATAACTAGAAAATCGCAACTGATATTACTGTAATTATGTATAACACTACTTTATTCTTTTAGAATACACCAATTCGCACATAATAAACATTTATTTACGACTACCATGGTATCTACAGGGCCCGTTTAGCATGCATGCAATTCAATTACCTATTAATGCAATAAACTTTCATTCATTTTAATCAACTACAGGCACTCTTGTCTTGCTGAGCGTTATATTACTAAAATCTATATTAAAGTGACACAGTGATCATTGCTTAATAGCAGACTATGGATAATACTGAACACTCACGTCCCGAATCAAATATTCCAGCACCAGCACACGAGAGTGCAGAGTCCCTCCTTTATTATGCCAAAAAGGGGGGAGGAACAGTGACCCCTCTTGGTGACAATGAACGTCCGTTAACCCCTCTTGGTCAACCACGGTGGTTGCACCTGTTTCACCATGCAAGTGTGTGCTCCAGTTGCGCTCAACCAGCCATGGTTAGTTTTACCACTATCGCCCTCACTACTAGACTTAGTTATATTCCCGATTGCAACGACAAGGTGCTTAATAAGAAAATTACTGAATTAACATTAATTTATCTTAAACAGTTTGTTGAAGACATAAAAGGGTTGTCCATATGCATCACATAATCCAAGGGTGCCTCCTATTGTTCATTACATCTTATTCGGGGTTCCGGGAACAATACGAAGAATTCATGATATCATTCAGTGCTTATCCGTGGTTCTAATCATCAAAAAAAGGAGCGAACTCACCGGGTTTCATTTACTCGCCATCCAAGACGCTTTAACAGGTTCCAATTTCATAGTCCCATGTGGTATTGCGAGGTGAACCTCTGCTGCCTGCTTGGCAATCCGTAGAAACCTGGTTCCTCTACGTCCATCGCTCGTTTCACACAATCAACGTCGGCCAGCCATTATCATATGAGAAACGTAAGATCGTCACGTATAAATTATGTAAAAGACAAGTAAAAAAAAAAAAAAGCATATTGTTTCTTAAAACATAATTACTTGTGTCCTAATTTAGCCAATTCCAAAATCTGACGGCTAGTTACATATTTTTTCGGCGATTAGACAATTATTCCATAACAGTTCAGAGTTCTTCTAACACGACATAATTACTTTTATATAACCATAAATATCAGATTACACTTTCGCCATTATGTTCCAAAACACAGATATATACATTACTTCAAAAATACAACCTCTCATGACGAGAACCAAAAAGAATCTTCAAATTTTTTTTTAACAAAAGGGATGACACGTTCATCACAATTTTTTTTTAACGAGTGCAACAATTTCCCTCATTGGAAGCTGCACTGTCTTCCAGGAAAATGTCTCAACAATATAACTCCAACAAAGGACATTAATGATCGCTCACGGCATATATACAATTCAAAAATGACAATACAAAAAAATTATTTCTAACGCACCACGAACAATAACCTCACAGAACAAACAACCCTCACTACTATTTCATAACCAACAAAAAAACAAAGAAAAAACCACCGATAACACACCTTTTTTTCTATTGTCTCTCTACTCCCACCGTCAGACACACGTGACTCCTAAGACGGAACGTCACAATACAAACTAATGTATTTTTCATCGCCTAATTCGAATGCCATAGTTATTCCGAAAATAATTTGTGACTAATTCCCAGATTGATCTGAACAAGCACTGTGCTACTACATGCGGAGTTCACTGTAAAAATATAATTGGCCGATTATCCAGAAGCCTGACTGGATACAGTAGCCAATCCGCTTTGGAGATTTGGCGCTAGCTTTCCATTCGTGCTTTAAGTACATATAAGCAGATGAATTAGGGGTTGTGCTCAGTACTACTCAGTATCATAAGGACTCTATCAGAACACACATAGGTGACCAGGCGTAAATATTTTTGAAGACTTCAGAATTGTAAGTACATGTAGCTTTCACAGTTTTTAGGTTTATCTTCTCTCTCAATTAACTTTGTTTTTCATTTTGATAGCTTAAAATCTAGCCAGTACGTAATTATTTTTTATTTTATTCATTATTTTATTCTATTCATTATTAATTTAGCCAGTTCAAATGTTTCTTTTCTTTGTTTTTTTTTCAATACATGTACATATGATTACTGATTATCCATAATCCAAAACACATACCGTAATTTACGGTAATAACGCCGCAGCGGTAGTTAGGCCGCACCGATAAAAACGTATCATTTTAGAAAGAAAAAAAACGGTAGTTAGGCCGCACCCCCCTCCCCCTTTATGATAGACAAGTAAAACAAATTGTCTATGATGTACTGATGAAAATCAAACGAAATTAGCCCATAATATACATTACAGTACCTTAATTTTCCTGTATATACAATGTACAGTTCAATATTTATTACATTTATTCGCTTTTCATTTGAATTCCCCACTGCCCGTCACCTTTTTATCTCATCGAAACAAAGTTGTACTTCATGGATTGAGAAGGTACATTCGTATTTTTTTTTGCGCCGGAAATTCAAATGAAAAGTTGCATAATGAATTTCAAACGAAATTAGCACATAGTATACATCACAGATCTTTAATTACTCTGTATTTACAATGTATAGTTCATTATATACTACAATATTTCACTTTTCACCTGAATTTCCCGTCGCCAATAAAAATTTTTTGTAAGTTTTCAAATACCAAGGCCAACAAATATGTCGTAAAGTGGCATTCTGTTCATATTTCACTTTTCATTTCGATCCCACCTCGAAGTATGTTCCAAATGCGTTTATAGTTTTGTAATGAATCTGAAGGCACAAAACACGTCAGGATACACATTTTTTTTTTAGGATAAATCTTCACTTTTAGGTGACGGCGACGCGCACTCGCTACGCTCCCACTACACAACGGCCAACTCCCGCAGCCAGCTTATGATTGGCGCGCACACACACGGATATAGTGAAAACAGGAAAAGAAATTGGTCTTTAAGGAGAACAAGTTGCCTGTTAGCGTATTTCTTTTGTGTTTTTTAATTAAAATTTCTTATAGCTGGATACACGGTAGGGGCGAAGAAGCTGAAGATAAAAGCGAAGATTGTTTTACATTTTTTATTTTTTAAAGTTTTTTTCTCTTAGGTTTCGAATTTTCTTTAAAGTTTCGTTAGGTTTCTCGTAGATTTTTGCGTTTTTAACGCTCATATTTTTTTTCATAAAAGAATAAATGCATTGAAATCTAATAAATCCCCACCAGATTATAATATAGGAAAATAAATAATTACGCGTAAAACTCTTATCAAGAACAGATGAAGGTACGCTCTTGCTCTTATTTACTGATCGGACTTTTTTTTTTATCTCGCTGCTCGGGGCTGACAATCAAAAGGTTTCACGAGCGCGCGGGGCTAAACGGTCATGAGAGCGCTTGAGAGGTGTTAGAAACACCAGTATTTTATTATATATTATTATTATTATTATTATTATTATTATTATTATTATAAGCAAGAGCACGGTGGAGTTTATCTTCACCATGAGCAGAGCAGGGTTCGCACGGGTCCTTAAAAACCTTGAAAGTACTTGAATTTCAATTTTTTGGTTTCAAGGCCTTAAAAGTGCTTAAAATCTGGGAAAGGTGCTTAAAAGTCCTTAAATTTTTACTTTTGTTGAGAAAATTTAAACTTAACAATTTTATTTGTTGCACGTTACTATAATTTCGATGAAGATATTACTTTTTTTATAGTAATCTGTGGCGGTTGCGTTCCCACTGAAGTTTAAAACAGAGACGGTTAAGAAAGCGATCTTAACCGTCTCTGGTTTAAAAGTGATCGGTCATCTTTTTAAGAACGCAGATAAATTAGAACCGCAGCAAATCAATATCAAGTTTTGATTGGATGTCTCCATGTTGGATAACATAATGGCAACATACGTTTTTTTTCGTCATTAAAAAAGAAGACGAACATCACATCAACATGCCAGGGAATTGTCGATTTAATGATAACTGGCTACAGAATGAAAAATACGCTGACTGGTTACGGCGGGAGCCCCGAAACAAACATAAAGCGTGGTGCTGTGTGTGTTCAAAATTGTTTGATGTTTCTTCAATGGGCGAATCAGCTGCTAAGTCATATGGAAGGGCAAAAGCATAAATCTTCATACAGCAGTTTGACGAACACTTGCAAGATTCAGTCATTTTGTAAGGTGCGTGATCGAAATTTTACTGTTCCTAGTGAAAAAATACCAGATCCCACACTTTCTAGTTGTGTTAGCAACACGGATACGTTATCTGCAGAGATTTTGTGGGCTTTGAATGTTGTTGACAAACATTATTCATATAAATCTTGTGATGGAAATACTTTACTTTTTCAAAAAATGTTTCCAGACAGTGATATCGCCCAAAAATTTTCTTGTGGTGAGCGCAAGTGTGCTTATTTATGCTGTTTTGGCATCGCTCCATATTTTTATTCTTTATTGAAAAATAGCATCCGAGAGAAAGACAGTTATGTCTTGTTGTTTGATGAATCATTAAATGATCACCTGCAAGAAAAACAAATCAATTTTCATGTACGTATCTGGGAAGCTGATCAAGTAGTGACCAAAATTCTGATTACAAAGAGATGTGGAAAGTCATTAGGATGCTTCTGCTTTTATCTCATGGACAAGCTGATGTTGAGAGAGGTTTTTCTCTCAATAAAGAAATTGAAGTAGAAAACTTAAAGAAAGAATCATTGGTTGCTTTACGAATAATTAAACATCATTTACTTAATATTGGGGGTATAAAAAACATCATAATAACAAAGGAGCTTTTACTAAGTTGCACAGCAGCCAGGCAGCGCTATATGGATTATTTGGATGAACAGAGGAAAAGAAGAACAATAACTGATACAGAAAACAAAAGAAAATCTGTCATTGAAAAATTGATTCCTTAAAAATTAAAAAACATAGATTGGAAGAGAATGTAAAAATTCTTACATTTTCTGCTGATAAACTGTCTGATAAAGCAGAGAGTAGTGGTCAGTTATCTCTGATTGTTAAATCAAACAGCTTCAGAAGAAGTGCCAAAGATAAAGCCAAAGAAATTAAAGAAATTGATACTGAATTAGAAGCCAAAATGAAAATATATAAAAATATGTAACCATTGTAAGTGTAAAAATATATAGTTGTAAAAATAATTTCGATATTAAAAAATATTTTAATAACTACTATAAAATCCATATAATGTGGTCCTTAAATTTTTTTTAAAAAGTCCTTGAAAGTCCTTAAAAGTCCTTGATTTTTGTTGTGAGTCAAGTGTGCGAACCCTGGCAGAGTATGTTTCAAATTCGCCAAAGCGACGTGCAAGCTACATAGCAGCTTTTAAACTAACAGCCAAGATTGAAAAGGCTTAAGAGCAATCATGCAGCAGCAAGGCAGTTAGGATACAATCGACGGCGAAAAATGTATTCGACGCTGGAAGAAATGCATGCAAAAATATATTATATGTACGAAATTAAAAATTTTTCCCCACTGAAATGCGTATTACTTTTATTGAAGCATATATGCCATATAAAAAAACAGTTTTTAGATTACCGATTGCGTGTGTGGTGGTGGGGGAGCGTATCGGCCGCTGCGCCATTACTGTCGGAGATTTTACATTTATGAACTCCACGGTAATTAAAGTTCTGTCATGTATATTATACACTAATTTCGTTTGAAGTTCATAATACGACTTTTTATTTGAATTTCCCGTCTTCAAAAAAAAATATGAATGTAACGCAATATGAACAGAATGCCACTTTACAACGTATTTGAAAACTTACATTCGTATTTTATTGGCGACGAGAAATGCAGATGAAAAGTGAAATATTGTAATATATAATGAACTATATATTGTAAATACAGGGTAATTAAAGTTCTGTGATGTATATTATACGCTAATTTCGTCTGAAGCTCATTATGCAACTTTTCATTTGAATTTCCGGCGCCAAAAAAAAATATGAATATACCTTCCCAATCCATGAAGTACACCTTTGTTTCGATGAGATAAAAAGGCGACTGGCAGTGGGGAATTCAAATGAAAAGCGAATAAATGTAATAAATAATGAACTGTACATTGTATATACAGGAAAATTAAGGAACTGTAACGTATATTATGGGCTAATTTCGTTTGATTTTCATCAGGACGGAATGCAACTGCATCACTTCAAAGCAGTATCAGTTTTCAGAAATCGTTGTCATGCTGTTTGGAAAAAAAAAAACTGTAGTTAGGCCGCACTGGCATTTTTTACAACTTTTTTATTAGATAAGCCGCGGCGTTACTACCGTAAACTACGGTAGTTTTTAGGTTAGTTCGAATTTTTTGTTGGTCCGTTTGAATTTGAATTACACGGAGTTTACTGTATTAAGTCTGAAAAGTTTCCGGGTTAATGTACTTTGGGTAAGGAATGTAGAGAGGGCAAGTGGTGGGGGTTGCTAGGAATAAAAGTGCAACCTTTGAAATTTCTGAACAAGTACTTAAGGAGGAAATACAATCCTTCATTTTCCGACTACTTGTAGGAGCAGGTCACTGGAAGTTCAATATAAGGACCTACATCAAGTAACTTGTTTACCCCATTTTGATAATCGCTTTTGTCAAGTATGACAACGTGATTAAGTTTGTCAGCTTTGAGGAAGACACAATCAGCTTTTTAAGTTTACCAACAGTTTTCAATGTCAGTGTGTTCTGTTGACGAAATTTTTGTCAACTTTTAAGTAATAGGTTAATTGGTTGCGGCATAAATACGTAAATTCGTCATATTGGTCACTATCTAGAATTATGTTAAGGGATAGCTACTGGGGCTTTAAGGGTGTTAGAGTCACAGCTCCAACACAGGATACACACATATGCTAACCAACGACAACAAACGTTCTCCATAACAAACACACATCACGCACAACGAAGAACAAACGATACCTATTTCCTATTACAACAACCCGTTTTTATTACAGCATAAGCTTATATTTGTACAAAAAAACAACGATGTGGATAAGCAAAACAAAGTGACTTACATAATTGATATCTCTATGCCCAACACACACAATTTACAAAAGACATACACTGACAAAATCACTAACTATACGGATCTTGCACACAAAATAAAACACCTTTGGGGAGTTAACAGAGTACACATTGTTCCTATCGTTCTTTCTGCCACTGGGGTTATTCCACACTCGCTACACAAAAGCCTGTCAACACTAAATTTAAACCCATACTTAAACAAAACCTTACAGAAAGCCACAATTCTAAACACCTGTTACATACTGAGGAAGTTCCTACACCCAAACATCAATACTCGCGTAACTTTCCCTCCCTTGCATTAGAGTCCCTTGGGCTTGGCCCTCTCTTGGGTCCGCCTCTGGGATTGGCTTCCAGATCATCCGGGATTATTATTATGAACATTGATTATGTTTATTTCTTATTAATGTAACAAAATTGTTTTCTTTTAGTTTCATTTTTGTAATAAAAATTGTACAACTTGTACTACTATTACATGAAAGAAACTGCGAGAGCCAATATATAGCGAAGCAAGGAGAGAAGAGCAAACATGCTGTGGAGGGGGAGAGAATCGACACGCAGTGACCGTATGTAATGTACCGATCAAGTATATTTGAAGGAAATGTCGAGTTTCTTGAATTTAGGATGATCAGTGTCATTCATAATTTCATCCTGTCCTATGTTAATTACTCAAAGCAAAGATGAAAGCGCTTAACACTTTGGATTTTTCTACTGTCCGATGCGAGTCTGCCCTTTTGATTGCTTCGATATGGACTCTCCAAATTGGGCTCTACTCGCTAAGCCACCTTGTTCGTGGCTTACATCGGGTGAGTCCATTCACCCTCTGGAATCACTTTTACGACCAACTGTGATTCAGTTTTGAGACCTTTTCAGAGACTCAAGCTTCGTTTGTGACTTAAGCTGCAGTTTATACCAAGCTGTGATTCAGGCTATAGACATAGATCGTAAATGCCGTGAAATACAAAATGGTCAAAAATCACTAAAATATGCTGTTTGCGAAACTGGAAGTAGAATTCGGGAGCCAAGCCAAAACCACGTTGGAGCCGATTTCATTTTGTAGCAGACTGCATTCGACCGGGTCCATACAGCATTTAATAAATACCAGTACATTTATGGGATCGCTATAGATATTCACTATAAAATGAATGAACACCACGTAAAAAATCATTTGACACTGTTGAACTACAGAGGGCGTAGATAATGTCATATTGGCGAAACAAATATCCAGTAGTAGCTGAATATTGAAAAGGAAATTTAAAAAAAAAGGGCGAAAAATTTTGGCCTGAAAAAACTGCTACATTTATGGGATTGCTATTATAAAAGAGGGTAAAATTAGCACTACAACGACTGGGGAGGGGGGGTCCAGACAAACTTCAAATGAAAAATATTGAATATATTGGTATATTAGAGTGCATTATACAGCATATACAGTACATTAATAGACTTTTTTTTCTCAATTTCTTGTTTACTTTTACTTCGCCAAAAGCTAACCAGAATGGGGGGAGGGTGTAAAACTAACTTCGATCTGACGAATTTCAAACAAACAAGCATATAATATTTAATGTACGGATACATTACAGTACATATAAAATATACAGGGTCGGGACACATTAATATGACCACCACTCCTCGAACATGTTGGAACGCCCCATGGTATGCAGATGAAAAATCATTGCATATCATTAAAAGCTGACAACAGCAGACGTGTAGTACCATCCGTTAACACAGCATTTGTCGCCGTCATGGGCAGAGCAAGTGACCTGTCGGACCTCCAAAAGGGGATGATCATTGGCTATCGGGCCAAGGGGGGCAGCATTTCAGAAACGGCCACCTTTGTGAACTGGACTAGGGCTGCTGTTGTGAAGATGTACCGCGACTGGACAAACCAGACAGTTTCGAGCAACTGAAGAGGTAACTGTGGAGCCTCACGGGCCATCGATCCTAGAGGCGAGCGTCGGTTACAACGCCTGGCCAAGACCAATCGGCATGCCACTATTGAGCAACTGACACAGCAAATGAACAGTGGGGCCCCTAGGCATGTCAACGATCCCTCTTGAGGTTGGGGCTCCGGAGCAGGCGTATGGTAACGGAACCCGTGTTGACACCTGTGCATCGCCGAAAACTCCTCCAATTCGCAATGGACTATCACCATTGGACCTCGGCCGAGTGGCAAAGGGTTGCTTTCTCTGACGAGTCGCGGTTTCTGGTGAACAGAGTGGACGGATGATGGAGAATTCGCCGGGAAGCATTTGAGAACAGGCATTCCGACACCATTGTTGGCAGACGACAGGCTGGTGGGGGAGGTGTGACTGTTTGGGGGATGTTTTTATGGTATGATGTGAGTCTGATAGTATGGTATCGCTGGAAGGCACACTGAATGCTGTTTGTTACCTGACGATCGTCACAGATCGTTACCCTTCATGTCGAAAGTGTTTCCTCAGGGTGATGGCACCTTTCAACAGGACAATGCTCCCTGCCTTACTGCCAAAATTGTCCATGACTGGTTCGGGGAGCATGAGGATGAATTCAAGCTACTCCCATGGCCACCAAACTCCATAGACCGGACCTCAACCCCATTGAACATTTGTGGGACCATCTCGATCGCCATGTCCGCAACCTGGACCACGCACGGTGATGGAATTACAAGATGCACTTATCGCTGAATGGTCCCAGATATCTGCAACCACCTTCCGAGGACTTACAGACTTTCTGCCACGTCGACTAGCTGCTGTGCTTGCCACCAAAGGTGGATATTCCGGATACTAGCAGGTGGTCATATTAATGTGTCCCGACCCTGTATATAATATACAGTACATTAATATCAGTTTTTTTTCTAAATTTGTCGTCTCCAAAAGTTAATGTAAAAGTGAATTCTCGAAAACAAGATGGTGACGCCATTTGTGCAAAAATCACTGTAATCACGTGTCATATATTATAACTTGTCTTGTCGCTGTTTATTGATAATAATTGAACAATATAGGCATCACGTTAAATAAATATGTAACATTAAAGGTGACAAGTGAAATAAATTTTCGACTAGTAAAGCTTTTCAACAGCCACATTCTATCTCCTGAAATTGTCAAAGTTCAAATGAACATTTATTACAGTACTTAATGCATGATTACATAACATGTTCTGTAATAAGTTTGAAAAATGAACATATAATAAAAATACATGTAATCTACTGTAACTGTATTTTTTGTCTTCTTCAAAATTAAATAACATTTTATTATTTTTTATAAACCACCATCTGTACTGTATTAAAGAACTTTTCGAAGAATCAGGCAATAAGGAATCTGATTTTGAAGTTTTTATTTAATTTTAACAATCCAGGTTATGCATTTTTCAAAAGGCAAAATTTAGAGATTTTTCTGTATACAGTGTGTCTCAAAAGGTCATTTACAACTTCGTGCTTTTCTGTCAGACCGTGATGAACAAGTTTTACATGGGAAGTTGTGTTCGAAAATCAAACCGTGAGGTGCTACAGCAATGTGAGGGACACGCAATATGATTACCATGACTTTATTGTCAAAAACGTGTGCATATAATATATTGCCTTTATTATCAAAAACGTTGTGCTTGCTTACTCGGAAAGCTCCAGTCTCACTTAATCTGTGGTGCAATTGCTAAAAATAGCTGGATGACTTGCTGATGTCTGTTTGGGAAGCACTCTCGGTGTAACATGCGTCTCACTGCTTGTCCATTTTCATCCACGGCCACATAAATGTAATGTATATCGACCAATTCATCATTACTGAACCGATGCATCCTGCTCCTGCAACATCCTCGCCTGAAATGATCCCGCTTTTCGCTCTCTAATATGGCTGTGACATCGCCCTCTAGCAGTGGCTGTAGTCACGTTTTTGGAGACAACTTCCTATGTAAAACTTGTTCGTCATGGTCTGACAGATTAGCACGTAAAGTTTGTAAACGACGTTTTGGGATATCCTGTATACTTGCCTATTTTATCTCTCGTGAGTTAGCAGCAAATTAAAAAATGGGGATTGCATTATACAAGAGGGTAATTTTTGTTTTTGCTTAGGGGAGGGGGGGGGGCTCTGAAAGTGGTATTGCATTATACAAGAGATCACATTATTATTATTATTATTATTATTATGGGTCCCAGGGAAGCACAAAATATCTTAGTCATTTAGGTTTTGACACTTAAGACATACACTATGTGATCAAAAATATCCGGACACCCCTCACAGATCATCGATTGGCCCAATGTCACATGATAATGACTTGCACATCATTTAAATAGCTTCCCACACCTTCAGACACAACTCTGCTTGGACATTGGCAAGAATGGGTCGTTCGGCGAGCTCAGTGAGTTCCAACGTGGAACCATCGTTGGATGTCACCTATGCGGCAAGTCCGTGCGTGACATTTCCAGCCTTCTTCAGATACCCAAGTCAACAGTAGGCGATGTCATTATGAAATGGAAGACCCGGGGATCAACAACAGTTCAACAACGAACCGGTAGACCCAAGAAACTAAGGGACAGACCGTCGAGTGCTTCGTCGTGTCACCCGCAGCAACCGGAAGTCCTCGGCGGAAAAAATTGCCACAGAGTTTCGAAACGCCTCTACAAATGATGCCAGTACCATGACAATTCGTCGGGAACTGCACACGATGGGATTCCATGGCCGTGCTGCTGCCCACAAGCCCCACATCAGCCGGGTCAACGCCAAGCGACGTCTGGAGTGGTGCAAAGCCCACAGAAACTGGACAATGGACCAATGGAAACGTGTAATGTGGACAGA
>JAHWFO010015078.1:0-10340 GCA_023313115.1 Rhysida immarginata
CATGTTTTTTATATGGGGTAACGATAAAGAGATAAATAAACTTTGTGATGCTAAATAACCAATCGCAGAAGGCACTAAATAAATAAGGGAATAAATGCAGTGTCATCAACAGATTGGGTCAGTATATACAGTGTGTTATAAGCAATCGAAAAAACATTTCAGTTACTGCAATGCAGAAACTGAGCGATTTATCAGACGTACAAAAAGGAACGATTATTGGCTTTCGGGCCGAGGATGCCGGCATTTCAGAAACGGGTGAGTTTATGAATTGTTCGCGTGCTGCTGTGGAAAAAGCGTACCGCGCATGGCAAAATGGCACTACAGAAACTAAGCGACGTGGAAATCGTGGTGCTCCACAAGCCATAGATGAAAGAGGGAAGCGGCGGTGCGTTCGGGCGAATCGACGTGCTATAGTGGAGCAATTTTTGCCCAAATGACCCAGAGGGCTGCCACAAGTGTGTCCAGAAAGACAGTTCAGCGGACGTTGCTAGGTATGGGATCTGCAGCAACGGATGATAACAATACCTATGCTAACGAGTGTGCATAGGCCAAAGAGGCTGGAATTTGCACAGCAGTACCAAAACTGGACATTCATTTTTTTGGCAAAAGAGATTGCCATCTCAGATGAATCATGTTTTTTGCTCCATTGCGCGTATGGACGTGGGCGCATACGGCGAGAAACGTCAGAAAACAAACACCTTTCAACTATATGTAGATGGCAACAAGCTGGTGGAGGCAACGATATGGTCCGGAGAAGTTTTCTTGTCATTCTCTGGATGCACTCATCATTGTGGATGGCAATACGAATCGATTTAATTACGTATCGATCCTTGCTGACCATCCACCCGTACATGAGTATTGTTTTTTCTGGGTATGATGGCATCTACTAGCACGACAAAGCGACATTTCATACACCTGGAATTGTACGTGAGTAGTTAGAAGAGCACGATGAAGACTTGTCTGTAATTCCCTGGCCCTCAAATTCCCCGGAATTAAACCCAATCGAGCATCTATGGAAAAAATCTCGATTGGGTTATTCGTTCCATGGATACTCTACCTCGCACCCTCCAACAGCTGTCAACTGAACTGTAATCAGCATGCCTCAATATCCCTGTGAACAGTTTCCAGCACCAAGTCAATCCATATGAAATCAACCAATGGGTGTTGCTGACATTTTTTATTTTTACACATGCATTTTGTTTATGTAGGTATCTAGGAATATAAAATGATTTTCAGTTTTTGGCGCTACCACTATGGATTCTAGGAGCCATTTTGTTTATAGGGACCAGCCGTTTTTGGCGTTTTTAGAGGTTAGCGATAAGTTAAATAACTTTTTTATTTATTAAGATATCAACTCGAAATAAAAACCAACTTATTCTAAAGGAAACAATCTACAAATCATGTTATGGCCAAAAATGTGTTAAAGTTTAAGGAAATAACCTAAAACTTAACTAGAAAAATGTGTTTAGATTAGAATAAATTGAAGAATTTAGGGAAATGTTTCCAAGGAAGGGATTAAAGCACAACTTTAATATTTTTTTCCTTAAAGATATAATAGAGGGCAAGAATTAACAATTTTTTCAATACATTTAAATGCCTCCTTTGGGTTTTACGGCCCATCAAATATGACAACTTGTCCAAAATTGCCGATTTTTAAACAGGTGTATCTCAAAAGGACTGAATCAAAAAATCTGAAATTTTCACACAATACCCTTCTAATAACTGGTAATCAACGCATAAAATTTCATCATTGTGTTTTAATCAGAAGTATTTTTTTTGTTAAAGAAAAAAGCAAAAACATACAGTAGAACTCACATAAACGCCTGAAGTTTTAAACACTGAAAAAGAAGTGGCTTACATTAGTGAAAAATACATATCCTGTTAGTACAATGTAGGCAGCATATGGATATTAATATTATGTTTTAGCTAGGTTTACAATTACTTTTTTTAATTTAGATTTTTGAGAATATACAATTAATGCAAACAGTAATAAGTACTACAGCATAACTCAAAAATTATGTCAAGAAATTTCCCAACTGTTCCATACAGTGATGACCTTTGGACAATTAGAGTAAAGTAAATAAAATGACTTGAATCATGCCCAAAGACAATTATAGTTTACCAATTAAATAATTTAAAAATTCCAGTATTTTTTTAAGGTTTCAATGCATAAAAAGGATTGAATCTACCGTAAAATGTAAGTAGGCTTATGTTTTGTTTTTCAGTTATTTTAATGTATTTAAACATATTCCTGGATACTCTTCTTTTACAGTTTATACATTTTGTATATATAGGCCTAGTTTTCTTTTATTATTAGAATGCAGTATACCAGACCTTTCAACATTCTTTTCAGCGTACCACTACTTATTACAGCTTGCATTAATTGTATCTTCTCAAAAATCTAAATTAAAAAAAGTAATTGTAAACCTAGCTAAAACACAATATTAATATCCATATGCTGCCTACATTGTACTAACAGGATATTTATTTTTCACTAATGTAACCCACTTCTTTTTCAGTGTTTAAAACTTCAGGCGTTTATGTGAGTTCTACTGTGTATTTTTGCTTTTTTCTTTAACAAAAAAAAAATACTTCTGATTTAAACACAATGACGAAATTTTATGTGTTGATTACCAGTTATTAGAAGAGTATTGTGTGAAAATTCTGAAACAATAAGGTGCGTTATCCGAGTATTCATCCGTTGGGAAAATGATACACAATGAATTTGTCTAAAATAGGTAACTGTGACGCAAAGATATCAATTACTAGATTTCGTATATAAACTTTGATCAATTTGAAACGGAGATGGTAAAATTGGTCTATATATGATTTAAAGACTCTATATACCAAATTTCAAGTCGATTTTCTTATGCAAACTTCAACACCCCATTGCACGTCTTCTTAGGGGTTATTCTGAGAAATCGTAAAACCGTTTTATTTCGAGATCTCAGAAAGTAACGCGTTTATATTTTTCAAAGAAAATTACAAAACAAACAGGTAGGCAATTAAGTGCAGCTGAAACTACACATCTTTATCTACTTTTCCACTTAGGCACATTGACGATTTAGGCATTTATCCCAACGCTGCCAATTTCAGAATACCCTGCTCATAGAACTCCATCGGCAGTGAATACAGCCGACGGCGAATGGCAGATTTAAATTCTCGTCAGTCTCAAATCTCTGACCACCCAGAGCTCTATTCATGGGACCAAAGAGATGGTAGTCTGACGGCACTAAGCCGAACTGTAGACTGGGTGGTCCAGAACCTCCCAATTGAAACGGACCAGTTTTTCTTTGACGAGGTTGACTCATATGCAGGGGTGCCTTATCATGTAAAAGTCGAACATAGTTTCCTCTTTCTGGTCGCTCATCCCACTTAGCAGACCGCAATTTAATCAACGTTTACAAACTATTCACGGACAACATCACGGACAACATCGTTTCTCATCTCTTCCGCGTTCTGACTGCTTCTGGTTGTGCCTACCTATTTTAAATCTACTGCTTTTAATACTGTGGGTTAATGTAGCTTCTGCGCCTCGTTGGAATCATCTCACGAATCTGTAGGTTGTATATCTTCCGATTTCTATTGATTCCTAAATTAAATTTGGTTAAATCGCTATAAGAACTTCAATTTTAAACAATCAATTTGACTTTATAATCTGTTTTCTGGCGTCTATTGTTGTGAAATCCGACAGCTAATTTACCTACTCCATTGTTATCATCCTGAATACAACTAGCCACATGTGATCTCTCTCTAAAAATTTAGAGGTAGTTTGGTAGATTTTTGTTTTCTTACCTTTGACCGGCATTCTCCTATAATTCTTTACCAAATATTTAATTCAATCCCTAACTTATTATTATGTCGTCACGCGAAGCAAAACACAAAGGTGCGCCTGGTAAACCAATGACCCGCAATACTGTTTTGAGCTCGCCCTCATCATCTTCCTTAGACGAATCTGTCTGTCCTGCCATTGAGAAGGCAGTCGCAAATTTCTTCACAAATCCGGCCAATATTGATAGCCTATTCAACTCTCTTCTTCAACGTCTCACCATTAAGATCGACACCCTATTTACTGACATTATCAACCGTATTTCTTCAGCTGAGGCTCGCCTCGATGAATTCAGCATTCGTCTTGACAAAATCGATGCTACAATTTCAAACTTCAACTTGCCGCCCTCTTCTTTGGATCTCCCCACCGCGCCGGTTACCTGTGATTTACTTACCACCATGCAACAGAACATTGACGATTTTGATCAATATCGGCGACTTTCCAATATAAGGATATACGGCCTTCCAGAGACTCCGACGGAGGACACAGTTTCTGAATGTCTAAACTTATTTTCCTTTAAGCTTGATGTACCTCTGGACTCTTCGTCAATCTACACTGCATTCCGCATTGGCCATCGTGCTCCCAACAAGACTCGCCCAATCCTGCTGCAATTCACCTCCCCTCTGCAAAAAGTTCTCATAATAAAAAACCGGAAAATGCTAAAAGGCACACCCATCCATATTGCGGAGGACCTGACGCCCTCCCGATACCGCCTTCTATGCTCTGACAAATCCAAACTCGGCCCCCGTAATGTCTGGGCTTCTAATGGGAGAATTCTCACGAAAGTTCCAACAGGGAAAATTATCATCATACAGAATTCAACTGATCTTCAACGTTTAGGTAACAATTCATTTTCACCCGACCTGTAGCCGTTACTTGGAGATTATTCTATTAGTTTGTATTATTTTTTACTATTACATACCCCTGTTTACGCTAATAACTGTACAATAATCACTTCTCCCGAAATTTTGATTTACTACTTCTATTCTTCCTACTACCATCTACCTCAATCTTCACTAATCCCCCACTCACAACCACGGCAGCCCCCGGCTCCCCATCAACTCTTTTTAATTCCAGTATAGTCTCTTTTGATACCTGTCAGCAAACTACTACTACGACAACCTATAATTATCCAATTTCACTTAACAACTTCAACACCCTTTACTCCAATCGCTATTCTGATCTAATTAAAACTCCCTTATTTACATACTGTCTGAACATCCGAAGTATTAAGACGAATTTTACCCCCTTTCTCCTGTCTCTATCCCTTCTAAAAATCCCTCCCCATATAATTGCTTTAACGGAGACCTGGACGAATTCTAACTATGAAATCCCCACTATAGATGATTATACTTCTATAGCCATCCATCGCCGCACAAAAAAAGGAGGAGGTATTGCGCTGTTTATCGCAAATTCAATACATTACACCCTCTGCACTAATTACACTGAAATTACCCCTGATTATGAGATTTTGTCGGCCACTATTAACAACAATCTCATTTTCAGTACAGTTTACCGTCCTCCATCTGGTCACTTCCCAGTTTTTTTAGATTACATTTCTTCAATGCTTCTAGACCTTACTTTGACAAATAAAAAACTAATTATTATGGGTGATTTTAATATTGATTTTTCCAAATCTTCACCTAGTCTAAATAATCTTTTAGATTTAATGTCCAGTTCTTTCTTTACTTTCCAGATTTAATGTTCCCATACAATTTCTTTTTTTACCCATTACTCCCCAGCTCATAATACATATTCTGCCATCGACCAATGTTTTGCTACCCATACTGATAATTCCTTAAGTGGCTGTATTGACTTGTCCATCTCAGACCATTTCCCTATTTTTTTCATCTATGCTCCCCTAACAGTTTCTAAACCATCATTCCCTACAAGTAAACATAGGTTAATCACTCCCTTTAGATTAGCTATTTTCCATTCCTTCCTCGAATTATCTGACTGGTCAGCGATTTTTGGAAATCTCAGCAATACTGATATCCTAATGGATAAGTTTATAGAACAAATTTTAGCCGGTTTAAATCGCTATTTCCCTTTTATTTCCACGTCTTCTAGAATCAATCAACCTTTTAGAAAACCTTGGATGAATGATTATGTATTCAATCTAATCTATATATATAAAGAAGGATGTTTGTCTGTGGGTGGGTCTGTGGGTCTGTGGGTACGTTTTTTATACAAATCTACAGTTTTATTCCGATCTTGATGAAATTTCGCATACATGACCTTCAAAGCATGAGGAAGGTCACTGTCTACTTCAGATTTCGAAAAAATAATAATTATTGATAAAAAATCGATATTCATGGTTATGGCAGGGCATATTAATGAGAAATATCGCATGACCAACAATGCAAGACGAAGTTTTTGCAACAATGGTATCAACACGCAATTCACAAACACTCTGCACGGACCAACAATATATATCTCATGACCAACAATGCAAATAAAAGTTTGTGCAACAATAGGTATCAACAATGGTTTCAACACGCAATTCACCAATAACAATGAGCTCAAAATGATGATGCAATGATAAAGCAATCCTTTCCAAGAATTATAACAATGAACATAAAATGATGATGCAATATGGATAAGTTTCAATTTGTAACAATGCATAGAATTCCTGTTATTCAGGTTTTTCTTAGAAAAGAGAGTTCTTAGTACTTAACAATTTCTTGAAAATCTTTAAAAATGATCAGTAGCTGGAGATAATGAAGAGTTAGCAGATATTGAGAAAGAGTGGAAAGACGACAGAGAAAGCAAACCTTTAGCTCCGTGCTGTATTGAGCAAATGGGAAGCAAGTAAATAGAAGAATTGGCGACCGCTAGACTACCCAAAGTGATGAAAGGCCAAATTTTGCTTCAACACAGCGAGAGAAGAGTGGAAATTGCAACAACATCAAGTGTAGATCTGAAGTAAGATTATCTGAGTAAGAAATTATTGGAGCAGTCCATCCATTGTGAGCCTTTAAAAAGATTTTTTTCATTAAGAATTTTTACTGTATTAATTCTAAGCATTTTCATGTGTTTATTTTTAAGATATTGCAAAATTTATTTTAATTTTTGAGATTGTTCTGTTTACATCCCAAGCGTAATAATCCCGGGCAACGCCGGGTACCTCTTCTAGTCACACATAAAAATGCTCTATACAAAAAATTTCGTCGTAACCCGTGTCAGCGAACGAAGGCTAGATTTCGTTCCTTCTCAAATTTTACTCGCAATATTATCAAATCAACTAAGCAAGTTTATTTTGATCGTTTCTTTCATAAAGTTTCAAACTGTAAACATAAATGGAGAGCAATCAACCGATTAATTCATGGCTCTCGCTCACCAACTATTCCTTTTTCTGACCCTACTGTAATTACCCCAACTTTGTTAACGGAGTTTCTGGAAACACTATTACCTTCCACTAGGAATGAACCCAACTTAATATTACATTACCCGTATGTTACTTCCTCTGTTCCTCATTCCTTTTTTATCTCACCAACCTCCCCCGAAGAAATTATAAAAATTATACGTCAACTAAAACCTTCGGTTAGTATTGACCCCCTCGGATTTCGAGCAGATATGATAAAATCAGTAGCCTCTAGCTTAGCAACTCCCCTGTCTCACGTATTTAACACCTCTATTGTTTACGGAACCTTTCCTAAAAGTCTTCGACGTGCTAAGATTATCCCTATATTTAAACAAGGAAATTCAATGGACTTTGGTAACTATCGACCCATCTCAATTGTTCCTATATTCTCTAAAATTTTCGAAAAACTCTATTTTAGTCGTTTATCTAACTATGTGTTTAGTAAAAAATTAATCTCCTCGACACAACATGGTTTTACACCAAAACGTGGTACCGACACTGCTATTTATGAATTAATGGAATATATAACAATGAATATGACCGAAAACAGGCATGTAATTTCTATATTCCTGGACTTCTCAAAAGCCTTTGATTCTGTCCCAATAAACCTCCTGATTTATAAACTTTCCAACTTCTATAACATACAGGGTCCCCCACTAAACTGGCTAACTGAATTTTTAACCGATCGACAGTATACTTTAACTTTAGGAAATATAACTTCCAGAACTTTAGTACGTAACCTAGGTGTTCCCCAAGGATCAATACTATCTCCGCTGCTTTTCAGCCTTTTTATAAATCACATGCTCTTTCGCCCTCTTTCACTATCTTGTATGTGGATGATGTTACTCTCTCTTATGCTGATAGTACAATTGCGAATCTACAAACTTCTATCAATCAATCCCTGATTATCTTAAGTAATTGGATCGAATTAAATCAATTATCTCTTAACCTTAATAAAACTAAATACATGATCTTTGCACAACGGAATAAACAATCTGTACCTCGTGAATTACCCATTTACTACAATTCTCAACCTCTATCCTTTACTGAATCTTTTAAATTCTTAGGATTGCATATATCCCCGGATTTATCATGGAACAATCACGTAAAAGAATTATCTAAGACTCTTAGTAAACGACTTGGCATAATCTCGCAACATCACTATCTTCCATCTAGAATATTATTACTATTATACAGTACACTGATACATTCAACTATCTGCTATGGAATTCAGTTCTGGGGCTCTACCTCTAAATTTAACTTAACAAAAATCCTACGCATCCAAAAAAGGTTTCTTAGGATTCTTATGAAGCTGCCAATACGTTCTCATGTATCGCCCTACTTTGAATACTATAAAATATTAACTATTTTTCAAATATATATCCAACAATTACTTACGTTTATATTTAAAATTATTAATGGACATTTAATTGTATCTAATCCTCCAATAATACATCATCAACAAGATTTTCACAATTACCCTACCCGATTTGCCTCCTCAATAAGATGCCCATTAACCCGTCGAAATTATCATAACAACTGTGTTTCTGTTGCTGGTATAAATTGGTGGGCCCGTGTACCTGAACATCTACAGCAAGCTCCAACCCCTGCCTCATTTAAAAGAAAGTTAAAGCCCTTTCTAAATACATCCAACCACTCCTCTTCCCTCTAATCTTAACCTTATATAAATTTATTCTTTGCCAATGTATTAATGAGATTGTATCATTTCTTATATATATATTTTGATAATTTTTGTTGATAATTCAATTTATCTACTTAATAATTTGCAACTTTATATATATTGTATATTCATTAAATTAGACTATCCTTCACTTCAAAAAACTGACATTAACCCATATTTATTATTTATTATCTATTTTTTTTTTATTTATTTTTAAAAAAATTTTATTCTGTATTCATTCTGCTACATCACGTTTGTAATTTGAATGATGGAGCCCCTAAGACCTAACTTGTCGGTGTAATACCATACAGGTCTTAGACGAGCTCCGATGTACTATACTTAACTAATAAATAAATAAATAAATAAATAAATAAATAAATAAATAGCTACCGTCATTGACGGTTGACCCACGAGAAAGGAACTCTGCAAGTAGGATACCTTGCATATCCCAAAACACTGTAAGAACAATAATCTTCCGAGCTGAAAGAGAAATCTTTGAATTTTTTGCGAACTAGAGAATATGGATGTTTTGACACCATACTTGCAGTTTTAAGCTCTGGTGTGAAGTGCAAGAACCCAGGATTCATTTCCTGTGACAGTGCCATTCAGAAACATATTTTCCTCTTGATTGTTCCCCTGCAGATGTTGCAGACTGAACGCCATTCTGTTGACGGTCTGTTCTGGTGTCAGACCTTTTGGAATCAAACGTGAATAGATCTTGTGGTATCCAAGCTTCTCATGCAGATCCTTAGGATATGTGAAAAGTTTCATTTAGTAATTAGTAATTTACAATTTATTTTTCATATTTATATATTTTCTCTAAAGTGTTTTAAATGTAGGTTAATTCTATGTATGATGCTATAGCACGAAAACGTGCTCTTTTTTCCGCTTTGGTGGTAAAATCATTCTTGTTAGCGGTTTGATCGATTTCAAACGGAGAAAGTAAAATTGGTCTATATATGATTTGCAGAGTATATATACCAAATTTTAAGTCTATGACCACAGGGAATCAGATGTTCTCACACAAACTTCAACACCCCGTCGCACTGCTTTTTAGAGGTTGTTTTGAAAATTCTTAAAATGTGTTTTATTATTTGTTTTGAAGAATATTTCTACCAAGTTTCAAGTTGATACACGTAAGAAATACAATTTTTCATACAAATGTTTACACCCCATTTCACCCCCTTCAGAGTTGTTTTTTTCAAAAATCCTTTCTTAGCGAGTCTCTACATTATAAAATAAAACTAGGGACCAAATTTCATATTAATAGCTTCAGCAATTTTGGCTCTGCAATGATGAATCAGTTAAGACACGTTATTTTAAATTTAAAGATGAGTGAGTCCGCTGTTGTTTAAAATGATTTGCACGGTGAAAGAGGTTATCTGCTACGGAACAAATGGCAAATTATTTTAACCATAGTGTTCCTGACCCATAAGCAACAGAACCATGCGCCGATGACTGAAGCG
>JAHWFO010015091.1:648-11806 GCA_023313115.1 Rhysida immarginata
GACATGCACTTAATGTATGGTCTTGCGGACGGAAATGCTGTGGAAGCAAGAAGACTCTACCAAGAACGTTTTCTGAATAACCGAACATTTGTATCTGTCGACAGACATTTGAGGGAGCGTGGTTCCTTTGGCCGTCAAACAGGACAAGGGCGGCCTGTAGCACATTCTCCGGATGAGGAGGATGTGATAATTGACATTATACATGATGAACCGCAGACAAGCACCCGTCATATTTCTTCCATGATACACATTCCGCACTCATCTGTTTGGCGCATTCTTCACCGTCAGCTTTTGCATCCATACCACCTGCAACTGGTTCAGGCACTGAACCCAACGGACTATCCACACCGACAACGATTTTGCCAATGGATACAACGTCGTCATGCTGCCGACCCTAGTTATCTCAGCCAGATACTTTTCACGGACGAAGCAACCTTCACCCGGACAGGAATCGTAAATTCTCACAAGCAGCACCATTGGGCAGATGCTAACCCGCATGTTACCAGAGCTCGAGCGCATCAAGAGCGTTTCTCCGTAAACATTTGGTGTGGAATTGTCGGAAATAACTTAATTGGCCCTTATGTGTTGCCGCCACGATTGACTGGGCGAACGTATCTTTTGTTTCTGCAGAATGCATTGCCAGAATTACTGGAAGATGTTCCTGTTTTGATAAGATCAAACATGTGGTTCATGCATGATGGCGCTCCAGCACATTTCAGCCATGTTGTGCGAGCACACCTTAGTGCTGCATACACGAATCGGTGGATAGATCGAGGTGGACCGGTAGCTTGGCCTGCAAGATCACCCGACCTTAATCCCTTGGACTTTTTTCTGTGGGGTCATGTGAAAACGATCATCTACAGCACAGAAGTTCCTAACATTATGGATCTGCGACAACGAATTGAAAATGCATGCCAAACTGTTCGTAATGTTGGCGACGAACTCTTCCATGACATCAGACGGTGGCTCATGCAACAAGCCGAAGCGAGCGTGCGAGCTGGTGGCGGGCACTTTGAACAATTCCTGTAATTTGGAGCCACGGGTTTAGTTGGCTGTATCATGTAAATAAATCGTTTCCAGACAAAGTGCTATAGAACATTTTCTTCTTCTTTTGATCTGAAGAATATGTCACTAAATTTATTGTACATAATTTTGAAACACCCTGTATATATTCATAATGATGGCAGGTCATATTAATAAGAAATATCTCATGATCAGCAATGCAAGCCAAAGTTTATGCAACAATGGTATCAACACGCAATGCACCAACAGTATGCAGGGATCAACAATATATGTCATGATCAACAACGCAAGGCAAAGTTTGTGCAATAAAGTTTCAATTTGTTACAATGCATAGATTTCCCGCTAATCAGGCTTTTCTTAGAATTGAGAGTTCTTAATACTTAATTTCTAGAAAATCTTTAAAAATGATCAGTAACCGGAGATAATGGAGTTACCAGACTATTGATAGAGAGTGGAAAGACGACAGAAGAAGGACTCCTTTAGCTCCGTGCTGTATTGAGCAAATGGTAAGCATGCCAATAGGAGAATCAGCGACTGCTAGACTACACGAAGTGATGAATCGACGAGTTTTGCTTCAAGACATCGAATGAAGAGTGGGAATTGCAACAACATCAAGTGTACATCTAAAGTAAGATTATGTGACTAAAGAAATTTAAGCTAGCAGTGGCATACTTAGAGAGGTCCATCCATTGAGAGCCTTTAAAATACTTTTTTTCGACTTTTTCATTATGAATTTTTACTGTATTAATTCTAAGCGTTTTCATATGTTTATTTTAAGATATTTCAAAATTTAATCAAAAAAACAAAGAGCCACACCAGGCTCAGCAGCACAGGAGCCTTATCTAGCAGCATAGGAGATCCAAACATTTCTTAAAAAAACATTTCGACTATATTCTGTGTTAATGTGAATATTTTGGAAACAGGTAATGCGATGATTGAACAGTAGTTTCCAAGAATTATTAGTGAGCATAAAATGATGGAGTGACAGGATATAAATAAGGCAGCGTCTACTGAGGAGGAAAAGGAGTCACACGTGTCTCTCTTGAGCTCCCTATCAAACAACCAGCCTGGCGAAATTTTATATGCCTAGAAAGTAAAGAGAAAGAACGAGTACTGGTCAGAGAAACTCTGCAGCTAAAACAGAAAAATCTGTATTGGCTTTGGAAACATCTGAACAATGAGTATAAGAGCTTATACGTCAATGGCAAGAAAAACTTGGGTCTAAATATATAAATTGAATATTAAACTTGAATATCTCATTTTTAATTGAATACATCATTAAGATATTTATTTTAAATTGTGCAATTTTTTAAAAAACGTGAGAGAGAGAGGGGGGTCTTCTTTATTGCAGCTTTACATATTACAGCAAGGGAATTCTTCATTCAAAAAAAAAAAAAGTTAAACAGATTGACAGAGTGATAAGATAATCCTTAATATGAAAGGAAGAAAGCAAAACCCCATTAAAAAGTGTGTAATACAAAAAAACCCGTAAAAAACAGAAGGATCTAATTTGATGATCTATAAAATTACTATTTCTTCGCTTCTTCGCAAATGTAACTAAAAAGATGAATTCGGATAATGGATATTTAATTTTTATCACCATCAAACGCCAACAAAAGAGCGGGGTTAACGTAAGGGCTAGACCACATAAGAAAATAAGAATGAAAGTATTAATTTATTTATTTTCTTCAAGAGATTTCTTGTGCTGTTATGTAACATGTTTCAACAAATTCTTCATCAAAATACAAAAAATACTTGCAATAATAAGTTCAGAAAATAAGATATTTGCAATAAAATAAAGTTCAGATCCAGCGATCATTTCGATTGTTTCGTCATTGTTTCGAATTTAAATGACGGTTTAAATTTTTCAGAGATGTTCGTTATATTTAATAATAAATTTTGATAATGTAAAGCTATTGTTGAAGTTAACTCCGCCGTAGTCGGTCCCAAGCCCGATTGAGAAAGGAGGAGGGAACACGCAAGATAAGGTGTAAGGCATCGTGCTGAGGTCTGGGTGGAACAGCGTGTATAAAAATGTGTGTCACGAACGATCCCATTGAGGAACCTGGCGAAACCTCAATGTATTTAGCCTTGCGTCAGGAGAGGGGATAGCCTGACATGGACTATATATTTCCCCCCGGTTCTCCGGTATTGTATGGATACCGAAATTGTGAAAGCACCCAAAACAGGATCTGGTTTACCTTCGGGTGATAACCGATCAAATCTTCAAGGAGGAGTTGATGTCAAGGTTCCCGCGGTTGTGGGGGCGGAAGGTGGCATTGCTACCGCCGCTTCCGGAGTGGCGGGGACCAAGACGCCAACACTCACTAGATCGCAAAAGCGTAATCAAAGGAGAACAAAGAAACTAGGATCTCTGAAAGCTGGTGAACAATCAGCTGAAGGGATCTCTGGTTCAGTTCCTTCAGGACAGAAGAGGGATAGACCTGTGGATTCTACTCTCTCTCCAGTTAGTGTTGTAGCTAGTAAGAGATTGAAGGAGGATCAAGTAAAATCTTACAAACAGGCTGTTAGCAGCATTAAAATGGCCATTATTAAAAGGTCATTTCCTGCAGAAAAGCTATCTGCTGACGAGGTTTCCCTTATTCAAATGGAGATCCTCGACAGAATAGATACCATTCCTGAGGGTAACCTTTTACCAAGAATTAATCAACAGAGTCTGTTAGCCGGCGCGTTGTTGGTCGTCTGTGAAGATGAGGAGACAACAGCCTGGTTGACTAGCTCTTTTGACAACAATGACAAAGTCTTGAGAAAGGAGCTCTCTTGCCTTAAAGTGATTAAGGCGAGTGAGCTTCCTAAGCCTGTTAAGGTTGCCTTTAAGACAAAGGATAATATCACTAAAGATGCAAATGTTCTACTTCGGAGGATGAATCGTTTCAACCCCGAACTGAACACCAGTGAATGGAGAACCGTCAATAGACTGGTTGAACCTCATTCAACTAGATGGATCTTCGAGGTCTATGAGAGTTCCTTAGAAGCCATCAAGAAGGCCAACTTAGTTGCAAATACTGGCATCGATCAAGGTATCTTCAAGATCCTGACCGATCCGAAGAAAAGACCTGGTTCTGAAACTGAGAAGGATGCTAACCTGAAAGCAACCACTCAGACACAGGTAAGTCCAACTAAAGTTTATTCTAAAATATCTGTTGGTAACAGGGATGACTTATCCGACATTGCAAGTGAATTAGGTGCACTTGACTTTATAGATACAGCCTCAGAGAATACACTTCAACCCATATCTCCAATGAACCTTGAAGATGTTGAGGTTGAACTTACTGATGAGGAAAGGCTTTTAGGCACTTTTACCAGTCCCAGCGGAGGTAAGAGGACTTAACTTTCCTCTGTCTGATACTGCGACTGTGCTTAGGATCATCCAGATAAATCTTCCATCACAGTCGATCAGCCTCTGCGTTGCTTTACAACAAGATGGCCTGTGGTGATGTTGATCTGGCAATAATCCAGGAGCCCTGGATAAGGGATGGAAGGGTTGTTGGACTATCAAAAAGATGTGGGAATATCTTTTTTGATACAAGCTCCAACAGACCTAGGGCATGCATCTATGTTAGAAAGGATCTGCATGCCATGTTCATAGTCAGTAATTCTGACAGTGATAATGCTGTAATTAAGTTGACCATGTTTGGTGAGAATAAAACTGATATTCTCATAATGTCTTCATACTTTCCTTATGATGACTGTAGTGTTCCATCGAGGAAAGTTGAAGAAACCATTGAACAACGTCTAAAATTCAATCACAAGCTTATTATTGGCTGTGATGCCAATGCACACCACGTTGTTTGGGGAAGCAGTGATTGCAATCAAAGAGGAGATGAATTATTGGAATTCATCCTTCAAAAGAACTTGCAAATCATAAATAAAGGTAATGAACCTACTTTTGTGACTTGCAATAGAAAGGAGGTTATTGACCTCACACTTTGTCTTAGCAATACCACTGATTTTATCAGTAATTGGCTTGTCATGGATGAGGAATCTCTATCTGATCATAGATATATTTTCTTCTCTATTGCAGGCATCAGGCTTTTAAATAGGACGGAAAGGAGGCGGAATCCCAGAAACACTGACTGGGATTCATATCTTGAAGACCTTAGGATCGCAACGGAAGGTATGTATAATAAAATGTTTTCAATGGTTGACTTGGAACTAGCTGTTGCCCAGTTGCAACGTGCTATCATCCAGTCTTACCATCAAAATTGTAAGGTGAGGAAAACTAGCCTACCAAGACAGGTTTCTTGGTGGAATAATGAGCTTAGTTTTCTTCGCAGAAGTAGCAGAAAGCACTTCAATAAGGCCAAGAAAACTGGTGAGTGGTCTCTTTATAAAGAAACCCTCACCAGATATCACATGGCAATTAGGAAGGCTAAGATAGATTCCTGGAATAAATTTTGTGAAAATTTAAGGGACTTATCCACTACCGCAAAGGTAATGAGGATATTGTCCAAGGATAGTGTAAATCAATTAACTTCTGTTAAGAGGAATGATGGCAAATTCACAGAATCAGGTGAAGAAACATTAGCAGAAATGCTAAGAGTACACTTCCCTGGTTCAGTGCAGGTCATCAACTTGGAAACATCCATTTCTATTGGTAGATTTAAAACCAAGAGTAAATGGGAATGGGATGTTTCCAAAAAGATTGTCACATATAATATAATTAAATGGGCAATTAATTCATTCGAACCAATTAAATCTCCTGGGAAGGATGAGGTAACTCCTATTCTGTTGCAGAAAGGAAGTGATATTTTGGCACCCATACTGTGTAGAATCTACAGAGTATGTTTGGTGCAGGGGTATATTCCAGAGGCTTGGAGACAAATAAAAGTTGTTTTTATCCCCAAGCCTGGAAAATCGACTTATTTTGAGGCTAAGTCTTTTAGACCTATTAGCCTCACCTCCTTTTTTCTTAAAACAATGGAAAAACTGGTAGACAGATATCTTAGGGAGGAGGTTTTGATAACAAAACCCCTCTCAGGACATCAATTTGCTTACCAGCAAGGTAAATCAACTGAAGCGGCAATTTTCGAGTTGGTACTTCTTGTTGATAAAACATTAACAATGAAGGAAACTTCATTAGTAGCCTTTCTAGATATCGAAGGAGCCTTTGATAAAGTATCCACTTATACTATTATCAGGGCTCTTGAGAAGCAGGGAGTTGATAAAATTATTATCAAATGGATAACTGAGCTGCTTACAACCAGGAAAGTAGAGGCTGAACATCTTGGTGACTCATGTATGGTTCGAGTAGCGAAGGGGTGCCCACAGGGTGGAGTTCTTTCACCTTTGTTGTGGTGCCTCGTCGTCGACGAACTATTATGTGAGCTGGAGAAAGATGGAGTAGACTGCCTTGGATATGCTGATGACATTGCGATCATTGCAAGAGGAAAATTTCTTAACACTGTCTCGGACATTCTTGAAGGAATTCTCAAGAAGGTAGAGAAATGGTGTAAAGAGGTAGGTCTGTCTGTTAATCCAGACAAAACAGCTATTGTTCCTTTTTCTAGGAAAAAGAATTTAAATTTTAGAAGTATTAATTTCTTTGGTAAAAAGTTAACTTATACTTCTGAGGTCAAATATCTCGGTGTCTTCCTTGACAGCAAGCTTTCATGGAGAAAACACCTGGAATATTGTTTATTACGTGCTAAAATGATCTTCTGGACTTGTAGAAGAGTCGTTGGCAAATCATGGGGGCTGAGCCCCAAACTTATTCATTGGGTATATACTAGTGTCATATGTCCAATGATGACTTATGGCTCTGTTGCATGGTGGCCTAGAACACAATTAAAGACAGTCAGGAAAGAACTAGCTAAAGTTTAAAGAATGGCATGTCTTACTATTACAGGTGCAATGAGAACAACTCCGACTAGTGCTTTAGAATTTCTCTTGGACCTGAAACCTATTCACTTGCTTGTTGAAGCAGAGGCTGCAATGACAATTTACCGAATATGCAGCCCTGACAACTGGCATAGATGTTTAGATAATACAGTATATGATAAACTAAAAAAGAGGGTGTTACGACATCCGGTTTTTCATATGACTGTCGATAGAATGCTTCCGAAATATGATTTCGATAAGCAATATGTTGTCTCCATTCCAATTAGGGAGGAATGGAACACAAAGACGCTTTTGTCATTTAGGGATCATGAAATATGGTTTACGGATGGATCCAAAACGGCGTCTGGAATAGGCGCAGGTATATGTTGTCCTAGGAGGAAAATCCGACGGAGTTTCCCCCTTGGCAAATACTCTACAGTCTTTCAGGCAGAAATTTTTGCAATTATTGCCTGTGGAATAGAGCTGAACATTCAGAAGCTTCGAAGAAAGAAAATATTAATATGTTCTGATAGCCAGGCTGCGTTGCATGCACTTGACAGTGTATGTTACAAATCTAAGCTTGTCTGGGAGTGCCATCGTACCCTCTGTGATCTAGCAATAAACAACAAGGTAAAACTGTGTTGGATTCCTTCTCACAGTGGCTACGAAGGCAATGATATTGCTGATTGTCTTGCCAAAGATGGTTCTATGACTCCATTTGTAGGTCCTGAACCATCTCTGGGAATGTCCCATAGTCTTATTAAGCTGACTATCCAAAATTGTATGGATAGACAGCATTATGATTTATGGATTAAGGAGTTTGGCCAAAGACAGGCCAAGGCACTCAATCCAAAATATCCTGTTTCTAGGAAAAGTGAGCTGTTAAAACTCAAAAGAACTGAAATTAAAAAAGTTGTTGAACTCCTTACAGGTCACTGTCATCTTAATAGACATATGACCTTAATCGGAGTTGCAACTGACGCTACATGCAGGAAGTGTCATGAAGCAGAGGAGAGCTCAATTCATGTTCTCTGTGGTTGTTTAAATCTATCATTTCTTAGATTTAAACATTTAGGGGGTTTTATACTCCAACCGGCAGAAATTCAAAATGTTACTGCTAGGCAGATCTTAAGATTTGCAGATGCATCTGGTCTACTTGTGAGACAAGATTAATAAAGGTTTTTGGGGATAGTACAATAGACCGAGGTCGCGGTGCTTGGTTTCTTGGTAACCACCCCTTTTTAAATTCAATTCAATTCAATTCAATTCAATTGTTGAAGTTACATTATTGGGAATTTATTTTACGATGTCTTTATTGGTCTACCACTTTCTAAGAGTGAAGGCCTGTGTATTCGTTTCAGAAACTCGATTTTTTTTTTTTTTTGCTTGCTGAAATCGACTTAAAAACTCATGATTCGAAAAGATATGTTGAAATTTTGAAAAAAAAATTCCCTCTGCAAGTATGTGACCAGTTTTTTGTAGCCAACTCCTCCGGATATAGAGGAGTTATGTAAATCGGAAACCTTGGGAAAATCAAATATCAACTAAAGCATTAATATAGAGGAGTTATCTGAAAGCTTGGGCAAATATATGCCAGCATGGTTACAAAGATGGAAATAACTTTTGGGCAATTTCAGGATTAATGGATGATGCTGTAGAAAGTGTTATAATTTCATTCGGTGGAGAAGAAGATTTGAAGAAAGTGATGATGAAGAATAAGTTTTTAAATTATTTGAATTTTATTATATATTATGATTTTGGTTGTTAAAATTTCATTGTATATTTTGTGGATTTTTATCTTTAAATTATTTTCTTTTTGCATATACTTTTTCTTTAATTTATTTACATTTTTGAATACATTTTACTTGTAATTTTTTAGTATCTTCTAACTTCAAAGTTTTATCACAGTCATTACGTTTTAATTCTCTTAACCTTGTGATGGTGAGAATGAACCCTACAGCTACTTCTTCATTTTTAGAAAATTATTAATATCTCAAAAAAGGCTTAACCACTTGACATAAAATATACGTCAAGGCACAATTTAAGGTACTTTTCATGTATGTATTATTTATAATTTTTATTCGGTTCTGCTATTTGCCGTTTCGGATGAGTTGGCTGCAAAGAAAAAAATATGCTGGTCACTTACAAAAAATATCTAAAATATGAAGGCGGTTGGAGGGGAGGACAGGGGGTAGAGTTCATTTCATTTTTAGGACCAAAGAGTTGATATAGCCACTTCCCCCTCCAGCCTCCCCTTTCTTTTTCCCCAAACTGATAAAAGGATTATAAGCTTTTATATTTCATTGAACTTGTGTATTTTATTTGTAAATTATTTTGTTTTTGAAGAATTATTGTCATTTTGTGTATTTTATTTGTAAATTAAAGAACACTTGCAAAGAGAAAGATATATGGGTATGAAATGAAGGACAAGGATAGGGCATTATGGGCAAGGGCAAGAGCGGGAAATGAATGGAGGGCTGGGAAAAAAGGGTTTTCAGAAGATGAAAAGAAATGCAAAGTGTGCGGAAAAGAAGAGGAGACGACGGAACACGTTCTCTTTAGGTGCGAAGAACTGGAAATTGCTAGAAGAACACATAATCTAAGTAAAGTGAAAAACTGGGAAAAGATATTATTAGGGGGGAATTCGGTCAATTGGCAAATAGTTAAATTTTTAAAAGAAACAGAGCAGTTTAGAAATGGGGAGGGAAGAGAAGCAGAAGAATAAAACAGCACGAACCAAAGTAATTTCTTTAAATTTGAAATAAATTTAGTCTCCTTATAATGGGGAAAAGGGATGATTTTACGGTTTTCCCTTCACCGGAAGCCAGACACGTCTGAGCGATTATCTGTATGATGTACGGTGACGCCATCTATAGAGAAGATTCTAAAAGTGGGCGACTTGTTTTGAAGGGGATTGAGAAAAACAGGGGCTTGATTTTTTGGGGGGGTTCATTCTTATGTTGGTTAGGCTAACTGAGGTTGGGTTAACTTAGGATGGTCCATAAAATGAGCTCCCAGAACTCATTTCTCATTTCTGGGAGCCATTTCTTGGCCAATAAAAATATTTAGTCCGAGTAGTGTTGGCACCCCCCTGCATGTGGATTCCGACATTACAGGGCGTGTTTTGGCGGTCTCTTCCCGTCGTGCGTTAGCTGTTGCCATAGCAACCACACAATTGGCATGTCGCGGTCGTTTCGAACTATTTGTGGATTTCAGATTTTCTTTTTTCTGCTTTCTGGATAATTAGCCATTATCGAAAGGAACCATGTCTTAAAGGTAAGCCAGCATTTTTTTGAGCGTTCTGGTGTTGGGTTAGGTTAACTGAGGTTGGGTTAATTTAGGTTTAGCCATAAAATGAGATCCCGTAACTTTCTGGCAGCCATTTCTGTGACCACTAAAAAATACGGATCATTAGCCTCCTGTAACCGGCCGAGGGGAAATCAACTGCCCCCTGTAACCAAATAGGTTGGGGTATATATCAATTATTTACCCCCGGAGGGGGACGTCGTAGACAGAACGCCGAAGGCGTTCGAGTAACGGAAAACAGTGACCAATGAGCCTCATTGAATGAGGTCCGCAGGGCCGACGTGAGGCGCGAAGCGCCGAGAGTGGTAAAAGTTTGTTAAATTTAAAGGTAGTTTTTTCCACAGATTAAGGAGAAAACATTAAAAATTTGTTTTTCTCCTTAAATCTGTGTTTTTTTCCTTAGATAACCTCTCTCACTGGAACTACTTTTAGATTTGGTCACGTTTGTTCAATTCAGTTGTAAAAGCAGACAGCAGAAAAGCCAACAATAGGCGGCGCCAGCATACGGCAAGATAATCGCTTAGATGTTTCTGGCTTCCGGTGAAGGGAAGATGGTAAAGTTTCCCCGGGGAAAAAATTGTGAAATAATAAAACAAAATTAAAATTAAAAAAAGTCACCAATCTTGAAAAAACTTTGGAGATAAAACTAGTCTATTGAGGATGAAGTTCTTGTGTAGTCTATTGAAGATGGTAGAAATAAAAACCAGTCTATTGAGGATGTAGATGAAGTTCTTGTGTAGATGATGTTGATAGGAGAAGACGGTGATCTTGAAATACTGATGAAATTTTGAAGGGTTGATCCAAATTTTTGGGGTAAATTTCAAATAATAACGTTTTCGAGAATTTTTTTCTCATCATCAGTTGATAAAGTATTTGACAGTTGTAAACAGTTTAAATAAGAATGTAACAATTGATATAAAGGTGATGAAGTTAAGTTGATTGTAATTGTTGGTTATGATTGTTGGCTATTGTGTGTTAGGGTGATTGT
>JAHWFO010015096.1:0-10792 GCA_023313115.1 Rhysida immarginata
GGCTCAATGACATGGAGCATTATCCTTCCTATTACCAGATTTACCATAGTGAAGGTGGTTTAAATGAAGGGGTGTATGATTACTAAGGAGATCAACATAATGGGAACCATTAAGTGATGTGTTTAGGAGGACCAGCAGACCCAAACCATGCCATGCAAAAGCACCCCAGACACATCTTGAACCACCACAAGCCTTCACAGTACCTTATTGACTATGTATCTTGAGTCCATGGCTTCATGGGGTCTGTGCTACATCTGGACTTTTTATCAGCCAGACCACACAAGCCCTTTCCAGTCTTCCAAGATCCATTTAACATATCCACACGTGCCAGCGATGCACCATGTCCGGTGTTATTGCATTAGCAGTGGTACTCTGGTATGTCTTCTGCTACCATAATCCATGGATGTGGATATATGCGTGGAAGAGCCTACATTGAATGTGGCGGCAATTTCATGTGCTGTAGCTTGTCAGCTAGAATGCACAATTCTAGCCATACACTGGTGATCATGGTCGGAGAACAGTCATGTTGGCCAATGCATTGTCCATAGTGGCGAGTGGTAATGTCTTTCGGAAGGTATTCTCTGTACATAGGGGCATCATGGATGGTAGAACGTTGAATTCCTGAAAAACCTCAAAAACGGCATGTCCCATTTTTAAATTCCAACAGTTTGTATCAACTGATATCATGATATCAATGGAAAAGATAAAGGTACAAGGGCAACTTAATTAGTATCTGCACACAATTTTTATAATTATTTCAACAATATTCACAGACATTATACTGATATCATTTTTCAACATAGTCCCCATGTTTTTCAATATACGAGGCCTGTCCGAAAAGTATCCGGATTGAGGCTACAAAAAAATATATGGTTCAAACTCACATAAATGTTTAATCAACTTCAAAATATGCACCGTCTGCAGCAATGCATTCAGCCCAGCGTTGTTGTCATTGGTCGAAAAAAGTATGGAATGCTTTCTCTAGGATGACCAAGAGCTCCGCAGCCGCATTTTGTACTGCCACGTCCACATCCTGAAATCTCAGTCCTTTGAGCACTTTCTTGATCTTTGGAAATGCGAAGAAGTCACACGGAGCTAGGTCAGGTGAGTAGGGAGGCTGCCTGACCTGAGCGATATGGTGTTGTCAAAATTGCTACACGATGTGCGCTGTGCATGCTAGAGCATTGCTCAGTTTGAAAACCTGTGTGCGGCTCATAACATCATTGCCAAAAGCTTCTTTTAGCAATTCATAACACTTCGTTGTGGTTTTACCGGTTTTAAAACAAAATTTGATGCAATGTCATTGCTCAATGTTTTCTGTCATTTTCACCATGCGACGAGAAAAAAAAAAGTTTCGCTTTACCGTGTTACAACAATTGCACGTGGCACTCTTAACAGCTGCAAATTTCATCATGTCATCAGCAGAAATATCGTCACACGATCCGGATAGGAAAAAGGTGCAGCGAGTTCTACTTCTTTTTTTGTAGCCTCAATCCGGTTACTTTTCGGACAGGCTTTGTACTTGTTCCAACATGACACAAGCTTCTGTATATATTGATAAGAGATGTATGTATTGATATGAAAGATAAAAGAATTTTTTGTCAGGCAGAATGAAGAGAGCAGGAAGTGATGTCAAAAAATTTTTCTGCTTTGTAGTTCTGCCATTGTTTTATGCATGTGGGAACCATGCTTAAAGCACTACATAAAGAAAGTAAGGACAATCATTGTTGCAGGAAGCCATTTGGTTTCCTATTTCATATGATGATTGCTTCTTGTTTTGCAGTAAATTCAAACTTGCAGACTGAACACTTCCTTTTGACAAATGTTAGAGGTGAATGTGCCTCTGAAGCTTGAATTTGCTGCAAAATAAGAATAAATCATTATATGAAATAGGAATCAAAATGGTTGCCTGCAACAATTAATTGTCCCTACTCTCTTTATATAATGCTTTACATAAGTAGAGACAAAGGCACTATCTGTTGCCATACATGTGCAAAAATCGGTACCGCTAACCCACAAAACAATTAAAACACACGTGCGGATACTTTTTGACTTGCCTTCATAGATAAAGTGTACATGGGCACAATAATTATATGATGTTTTGGATTAGTCCATATTGTCATGTGTAGGCGATGGCAAGATTCAATTTGCATATGACTATCCCATAACTTTTGGCTTTTGAGTGTATAAATGTGACTAGCCAATCACAGGCAAGAGCTATAATTGTGTTGCTAGAGAAAAGACTGACTGGTAGAAAATACAAACAATATGATTGTAAAATGTGCCATGGGAAATATATCGTAATATTTTGATATATTTGCATTGTTTGGGACATACACTGCATGATCAAAGGAGTTGGGACACCCGTTGCTCTACCGTAAAGCCACAAAAAGCTTCAATCAGTATTGTGTAGGATCACCCCGAGCTGCTATCACTGCCTCCACCCTACATGACATACTGTCCACAAGTTTACGATATGTGTCCACAGGTATTGACCTCCATTCCTCGAGAAGTGTTGTGGTCAGTTCCTGGACAGATGTAGGGCAAACCATCCTGGATCTCACACGTCGTTCCAATTCGTCCCAAAGATGTTCGATGGGGTTGAGATCAAGACTCTGGGTGGTTCTTCAACTCGCATCTCGTCAAACCAGTCGGATATGGATCTTGCTTTGTGGCAAGGCGCACTGTCATGCTGGAAGAGGAATGGCCCGTCACCGAATCAGCTTTGAGGTTTCCGTCCACCTTGATGAGCGGGCCCAGTCCAGTCCAGGAGAAACACCCCGGGTGTTCACAGGGGTGTCCCAACTCCTTTGATCATGTAGTGTATATCTTTAAGTTTAATCAATATAATTTTATCAGTAAATATAGGCCATATTGAATAAGTGAAACAAAAGTTAGCTGCTGCTAATACAATAAGATCAAGGAATTAAAAGATCTTATATATTCTTTAAAATATGGTTGATGAAAGTGCTATAGTTTGTTCATTGTGTTTCATTTAGTCACATAAATTATCATTTTTCAAGAAAAATTTGTCGGCAGACATTTCTGCGTAGTACTGATTCCTTCCTTTGTAATTCCGCATTTCGAATCACAGATTCAATATATGTCTCAGCTGAGTTACTTTCCTTTTTCAAGCCCCTCTCACTGCCATTTCAATCCAGCAATTTTCAAATGTCCTTAAGCTGCATTCACAAGAAAGCTACAAAGACCCGCACACGCAAGAAAAATTCTTGTTTCCGCCGTGAGAAAAATTCTGGTGCTTCCTCTCACTACTGGAACTCTGCTGTGAGAGGCACTCACTTGAGCAAGAATCGCATGCCTCGTGCACAAGATTCATTTCTTCACGAGATCTCAATGGTGCAAGAGATTACTTGACAAAGAAAAAGGAAGCTGGCTATGCTGAAATGACAATTTTAATCCTCCTTTCCCTTTGAAACACTTTATATTTAATATTTAAAGTTAAACATTGAGTGAATATTATTAACTAATTACAATTATAACTTATTAATCTCAACCACATCAAAAAAGCCAAAAATGAAATGCATACAAAAAGCAAAAATAATTTGAATTGTATAAAGTTGTAATCAAAATAAATCTCTTTACCAATTCATATCAAAAATATTTACTTATTAGAACATAATAAATTTCTTTTAAAAAATTACAGTAAAAATCCAGAATTACAATTAAAATTGTGGCCTCCTTTTGCCTTTTTTAAAGCGTTCAATTATTTTTAATTGTCGCTCTTATTTCTTCGACAACATGGGAGAATTTTTAGTTCATGGCATTCTTGTATACCACAGTGTTGAATTTGCCCTGCTGCAACAGGCAGGCAATCAGAAAAGCGGCATGCTCTGATCGGATTGGCTGAAATTTGGACACCTTCTTGCTCAAGCGTGCGAGAGATATACTTTTTCTGTTTCAAACAGAAAACTCTCGCAACATCCTTCTCAAGTGAGCTGCAGTATACTCGCACGAGAAATGACTCTAGCTAACGTGAATGACCTTGCGAGAACCGAATCCGGCAGGAATTTTCTAGCGTGGATGAAAAATCTTGCGTGTACAGGCTTTTCTAGCTTTTCCTTTGTGAATGCGGCTTTATTCTCATCTGGTTATCTCTTTCTTCTGTTCTTCTGATGATACTAATCTCTGTGACTCTTTTATTCTTCTTCTGCTACTTCGTTAATTTCATTAATTAATTTGGTCTAACTGAAAACAGCCAATGGGAAGTTAGGATCAACATCACATGTATAAACGATAAAGATGGCTGACGTTCTTGCCCTAATCTTGCAAACGAAGAAAACAAAGGGAATTTGGAAAATCATCACAGGAAAAGAACAAGAAATATAAATTCCTGGTACAGAAATATTAAAAAGTGGAAAAGAAACGCAGGAGAACAATACGTAAGGAGAACAGGAAAGAAAGTTTACCAACACAAACAAGGTTCCCCTGTACATGTGATCGAAAGTGCTATGAATCGTTGAGTAAAGAACAAAGTGATGCAAAATGCATATATTAGTGGAAGTGTGAAAGTAAACAATGTGAAAAAAGATACAGAATTATTGATAATGAAAGGAGGAGACAACACACTCATGACTATTACATTTTGATTCACGACTGTGATAAAAGGGTTTGCAAACAGGCATTCATATCCTTCCTTGGGATTAGTAATGGTAGACTTTTGAGGGCAGTTGGAAAGAAACAGTTTGGTTGGTTTATTAGAATTTTTGACGTCGACTACTAAGGTCATTTTGCGCCTTTTACACAAGTCATATCTGTACGCAGCCCGGGACAAACACAAACATCCATGCCCACGGCAGGATTCGAACCCACGACCAGGCAGACTCGAGAACTAGAAAGCCTATGCCCTAGCCCTCTCGGCCACATTACATTACGTTGGAAAGAAACGGACTGAGGGAGCAGCAAAATCAGACGGTCGTGGAAGGCATACAAACAGATCCAATAAAACTAGTGAGCATCAATCAAATTTAATAATAAAACACATCAATAGTTTTCCATTACATCAGTATCATTATTCTAAAGCTTCAGCTCCAAAAAGAAAATATTTGCCTGAAGCTCTAAATATATCCATGATGTATAAACTTTATGTTAGTTGGATAAATAAAGAACATGCTTCAAGTGATGTTGTTAGTGAGTACATTAACAGGGAGATTTTCAATAATAAATTCAATCTTTCTTTTTTGAAGCCATCCACTGATACATGTAAGGTTTGTGATTCACTGCACATTAAAATTTCAGCTGCAGAGAAAGATAATGAAAAAGTAATATTGAGACAACAGTTAGACTTACATCAATTAAAAGCAAAGAAGGCATATTATAATCTAAACGCTGATATAGCTTATTCTAAAGAACACACTTCTGTAAAAGTAATAGCAATTGATTTACAACAAGCTTAGCCAACTCCTCACCTACACACCAGTGAAGTTTTTTATAAGAGACAGCTTTGGACATCCCCTGAGTGTATGCCCCCTTACCGCGGGTCAGGGGTTTGGGTGCTTCAGGGATTCTGTGAGCTATGCTGGTTGTAGCACTGCTACTTTAGGGTCACCCTTACCAGAAAGGTCATGGTTGAGAAGTGAGACGAAGAGTATTAGGGAGTTAGGCAGAGGCTCTCGTTCGAAAAATAGTCGACAGTCTCCCGGCTGTTATCTCGGAGCAATGCCTCCGAGAAGCCCACCAGTGCACTCGCTATGCACTTGGGGAAACGGTCGGGGGCAGCGCATGCCTTTACTCAGGAGGAGAAACGGGTAAAGCGACAATGGGATCGGGTGCTGTCAATTGGCACTTGGAACATATTCTCCATGACAGAAAAGGAATCGGAGTTAGTGGAGGAAGCAAACGGTATCGACTGGATATCATAGGTATTACCTCTACGAAACGTCCGGGTTCTGGAACTCTGGACTTAGAAGGAGGGTGGAAGCTTTTCTACTCTGGTGTCGACCCTAACATGACTGCCCAGGCGGGAATGGGGATACTCACAAGTCCCTGGCTGGCAGATTATGTTGCAGATTGGACCCCCTTAGGTGGAAGACTGTGTCTCCTGAGGCTTCAGATGGGGAAACGGTCTCTCTCTCTATTCGTTGCATATGCTCCGAATGCAGTCACAGAGTACCCACTTTTTCTAGATGAAGTTGATGCTTCTCTTAGCAGGAGAAGGAGTGCAGATTCTGTCATCCTGAAGGGCGACTTCAATGCACAAGTAGGGGCTGATGACAAACGTGGAAAGGCGTGATTGGGAGGAATGGTGATCCCGATTTAAATGCGAATGGGAGGTGCTTGTTGGATCTCTGTTGCAACAATGGACTTTCCATCACAAACACCTTCTTCCAGCACAGGGATGTCCATAAGTATACCTGGTACAGGGTTGCAATGGACCAGAAGTCACTGATTGATTTTGTAATCGTTTCAGCTGACTTATTCCGATCAGTGTTGGATACTCGTGTGAGAAGAGAGGCAGAACTATCAACTGATCACCACCTTGTTGTCTGCACTTTGCGGTTCTCTGAATCCATGCCAACCAAGCGAAATACTAGGTTCAGACAAACTTGGCGCATCAAATGGGAGGCACTGGAGGATAGAGCTGTGAGGAAGACCTTTGCAGATAGCATATCTTCAAGTTTCAAAGAACTACCCAGTGATCGTAGTACTGTTGAAGAGGAGTGGCAGTTGTTTAAAACTGCTGTGATTACTTCGGCTGCTTTGTGCTGTGGTCGTAAGCGGCTGAGTGTGGCGCAGGGCGGTGAGAAAAGGACGGTGAAGTCCAAGAAGCTGTCATGGCAAAGAAGGAAGCCTATTTGCTATGGCTTGCAAATAAGTCAACTTCGAGTCGAGGGCGGTACACTGAGGCGCGAAAAGCAGCAGCAAAGACAGTATCAACAGCTAAAGCCAAGGCCTGGGAGAAGTTCGGGGAGAAATTGGAGGCAGACTATGGTTCGGCAAACAAGGTGTTCTGGCAGACCGTGCGCCGCCTCCGTGGAAAGAAGTCTCTTTCATCACAAACTATTAAGAGTTCAGATGGGAGGCTTCTGAAAACGGAGGAGAGCGTATTGCATAGGTGGAAGGAATACTTTGCATCTCTACTTAATCCGGTGACAACAACAACTGAGGCATACGAGGTGCACCTTGGAGCGGAGAATAGTCACGGTAGTATCACTGAAACAGAAGTCAGATGGGCAATTAAGTCCCTGAAGACTGGCAAAGCTGCAGGTGATGATGAAATCCGGTCCGAGATGTTAAAGGCCTTAAATCAGGATGGTATCCTGTGGCTGACTCGAGTGTGTCAGGTTGCTTGGATATCTGGACAGGCCCCATAGCAATGGAAGACAGGAATTGTGAGCCCTATCTTCAAAAAGGGAGATCAGAGAAATTGCAACAACTATCGAGGCATCTCTTTGCTTAGCATTCCTGGAAAAATGTACACAAAGTGTCTGGAGAAGAGAAGTCGGGAAATAGTCGACTCCAAACTGTCGGGGGAGCAGTGTGGTTGCCGACCCGGCCGAAGCACGACGGATCACATCTTTGCTGTAAGGCAAATCTTTGAGAAATCCTGGGAGTATGCAAAAGAGGTCTACGCTTGCTTTGTAGACCTCGAAAAAGCATATGAAAGAGTTCCTCGGAAGAAGCTCTGGCAAGTGATGCAAGAGTATGGAATGGATGGGCAATTACTAGTTGCTATCATGTCTCTGTACGAAAGCTCTGAGATGTGTGTCCGAATAAATGGCATTAAGTCATGACCGTTCACCGTGGGTGTTGGACTCCGCCAAGGGTGCGTACTGTTGCCCCTCTTATTCATTATCTTTATGGACTTGATAGACAGGGGCAGCCGAGGCGATGAGCGTGTTTGTGTGGGCGATTGCCTGGTGGAGAGGATGCTCTTTGCTGACGACCTTGTCCTCCTTGGGTCTTCTCGCACGAACCTTCAGCATGCACTAGACCGGTTTGCAGCCAAATGTGAAGAAGCTGGGATGAAGATCAGTGTGGCTAAAACCGAGGTTCTGGTCCTTTCAAGACAGCCTGCTCGGTGCGCTCTCCATGTTAGGGGAGCCTCATTGAGACAGGTGGAGAAATTCAAGTATCTCGGGATTGCATTCACGAGTGATGGACGGCAGCAGAAAGAATTGGATGCTCGGATCGGTGCAGCAAGCTGTGTCAGACGTGAACTGTGGCAATCCGTGGTAACAAAACGCGAGCTGGGTACCAAAGCCAAGCTCTCCGTCTTCAAATCTATCTTTGTCCCCATTCTCACCTATGTCATGAGCCTGGGTAATGACCGAAAGAGTGCAGGTACAAGCGGCCGAAATGAGATTTCTGAGAGGTGTGGCAGGTGTTACACTACTAGATAGAGTGCACAGCAGTACCATAAGGGAGTCTTTAGGTGTTGAGCTGCTACTTCTCCGCATTGAGAGATCTCAGTTGCGATGGTATGGCCACATGACACGGATGTCGCAAACTGGTCTTCCTAGGCAGTTGTTATTTTCCAAGCCGGTCACCTCTAATAGTGTTTCGGCAGACTTTGATGGCACAGCGAGTACCAAAAAGATCAAAGATAACACACGCCCACATATAGCACGTAAGTCTATGGACTGCCTACAACATGTTGAGGTCCTCCTGTGACCAGCAAGATCCCCGAGCCTCTCCATCATTGAACACGTGTGGGATGACATTGGAGGGAGACTCTGTCCCTGTACCAACCTGAGGGATCTGGAGGGACAGCTGCAACAGCTGTGGACTGACTTGCCTCAGGAGAGGATCCAAAGGCTGTTTGACACCATTCCGAACCACGTAAGGGTGCGTTGGGGACAGAGGGAGTGCCACACCCTACTAATCTGGTGCCAACATTCCACCTGTACTGCCAACGGCGTTGTCCGTTTCATCCCATACTGTAATCAGTACAATAAAGTCACATGTTCTTTCATCATATGTCGTTTCATACACTTTCAACCACTCCTTCTGGGTGCTTCTTTTTTTGTCAGCCAGTGTATAATGTTTAGTTAAACATACTTCTAACATTCTTCAAAATATTGAAAAATTAATTGTGTATTCTGATAACAGTTTTGCTCAAAATAAGAATATATTATTAGTTTGTTTTTGGCTAGAAATAATTCCAAAAAAATATGTTAAAACTTTTATTTATAGTTATTTACTTTGTGATAGGGACTTTGGACTAATAAAGAAAAAAGGGATGCAAAAATATATTTATACACCATCAGAGTGGATAGAACTTATAAAAAATACTTTGACAGGTAAAAAAAAATATTCAATGTAACTGAAATGCAACAGAGTGATTTTGTATCTGTTACACCTTTGACTGACAAAATAACTAATCAAAAATTTGCTGAAGATAAAAATCCTGTTGCTTTCAGTCGCATTACAATCTTGAAAGTCTGTATTCAACAACCATGGAAATACTGTGTAAAGTATTCTTATTCTAATGATATAGAGCCAGGTCATTTTGTATATCTTGTTAAAGGAAAAAAGAGAAGACAAACATACACTTGATCTACAAAATATTATTCTTAGTCCAAAATATTCCAAACCAAGGCCAATAAATCCAAAGAAAGTTAAGGATGTCATCGACCTTTTGAAGTATTTACCACCCATTCACCATTCATATTACAATAATCTGCTGTCTGAAAATAGCCTTGAGGAAAATAATACAGATATTGTGCAGGATTATGGAATTTTTTCAATACCTAATTAAGTGTAATTACATGTATAAGTAATAATTAAAATTCACACTAAAGCTTGTACAATATTTTCTGATTTTAGAAAGCCTCATTAAAAAAATAATATTTATTCAAAGAGTTTTTTTTCTTAAGTTCAAACAAGTGTCAGTTGAACAGTGGTCTAATCACTATACCACGTTGTAGATCAGTAAGAAAAATTATATAATTATTATTATTATTATTAAAGTTGAGCACTCCAAAAGAAGTAAATGATAACAAGACAGAGAGTCAAAGATAAAACAATCGAAATTGAGTTATAATAAAATGTCTACGAGTTATTATAAAAATGATTCACACACCGCTTAAAATGGGCGCACGTTGTCATACATTTGTGGGAAGTACACGCAAAGACAGTTGAGCGTATTTCTTATGGTAATCATTCCGCATAGCGACAGCACTATAGGGAAAATGTTTAGATTTGAAAGCAGTCATCCTTTCGGGAACCACAAATGAGAAATGCAGAGTTTGACGGACACACTCGTCCCGAGTTGAACCACGTTTTTATAAACGCCGCTGGATGTCTTTTGTTACGTAAGGCGCTCGTCACTCAACAATGAGGGCAACCTTACTGATGGTTGAAAGAGTCAGCACATTAAATCTAGAACAAGCACCAGACACAGAGTCAAATTTAGTAGTTTGAAGGCTATCCGAATTAATTTATTATATGAGGCTTTGAGCCTCTATATGTCTCGAATTTCTAGACCAAACACTATATACCACTGCATATAACTTTATCACTGTGAAGCAAAACCATGACTTCGTTGACATTGTGCCCTGAGCGTGTGGGTGGGGGTGCCAGAAAGGTACCCACCAACAGTGCACACTCAAGCATGGCAGGAGCAGGTTGTTTTAGACTTGCGAGGGGAGGTGTTGCTTGGGCAAGGAGCAGATGCATCATAAAGCAGATCACTATCAATAAAATTTTGTTTTCTAAATTCTAAGAAACACCACAATTGAAAACTTTAAGTTGCTTTTTCTCCATTTTGTAAAAAAGTGGCTTAGACCACTGTTGCGCTGAACCCCTCAAATAGAAAAGGTAAGGAAAATTT